>JBCAUF010000036.1:7476036-7495381 GCA_038406115.1 Haemulon aurolineatum
CTTTTAGGAATTTTGAGAACAAAGCTGACTCAGAGTTAAATCTATCACCCGCTCAAGGACAATGTGGACAAATTCATGTGAGATTAACTCTGGGATTAAAGTGAAATATGGACATTTGCTTCTCTTTAAATTTAGTTAGCCATTTTTGTTTTACTGTACACATGTTTTAACTCTGCATATATGAACACTTTTGTTTGCATTCATCTTCACATGCAAATCATTAAAGCTATCAACATTTGTGTGATGATATTTCCACCTTTCCACAATATAATTAAACATAAGCTAGACCATACACAGTCCAGAACCATAGTTTGAGTAAAACCAGAGGCAGCATTATGGAGCTATGGACTAAACTGTACACACAAAAACATTTAAACACAATTAGTCATACTCTAACAGAGGGTATCATATGCTGTGCACACTGAGAAGCACTTTACGGTAAGGATAAGACTTGACTCAACACTCGCGGTGGACAGTTGCTACAAACCTCGACAGCGTAGATCATGGTGCTGACGGCATCGTCTGTGATGTTATCCAGACCCAGCTCAAAGGCCGTCACCATCATGCGGGCCTCCAGCTGGCCCCGCGTGGGCAGCAGCAGAGTGTGGGCACTGAGACGCAGCTCCTCCTCCTCACCTCCCACCTCCCGCGGGCTGAAAGGCTGGGCGGCGCTCAGAGGGTTCTGGGGCTGGAAACGATGCTGAAGACGTGCAAACAAGACACTGATCTTAACTAATATTTACACCCAGCGATTATTTGAGCGATGAGCTCAGATCTCGTGAGAGATGCTGTTAAGTTGAACAAACCCAGCCTCTGCAGGGATGAATGTGAGGATCAGTACTTACATC
This sequence comes from Haemulon aurolineatum, assembly GCA_038406115.1. Lineage (NCBI taxonomy): Eukaryota > Metazoa > Chordata > Actinopteri > Lutjaniformes > Haemulidae > Haemulon > Haemulon aurolineatum. Next base: position 7,476,885 of record JBCAUF010000036.1, read on the forward strand.
GAATTTCTGTCTGGAGGAACATTTCTTCTTCCCTTTTGGCTTGCCAGGCTTTGAAGCAGAGCCACCTTGCCACTGTAAAGGGCCTGTGCCCTCTAGAGGACAGTAAAGGAACACACAACACAAGATTCACTGAGAAAACAAGTCTGGAAATGCCTTGTAAAAGAATATTAAGTTAAATCGTAAATTTAAATAATGCACTGCTAGCTGTCTCTTGAGAAACTAATGTACTTATATGCAGTGGGTGGGCATTAAAACTCTTTGATCTGAGGCAATTGCACAGTTTGTCCTGTAGTTTGCCACATACACACTTTCAAACCCCATTACTACACAATTTAACTCAACATTTTCATAATTTTAAAATGTCTGGAAATGACACTGGTCCGATACCTGAGACAATAGAAATCAAAGTAATAAAGAAACATAGCTAATAAAGTCACAACAGATGACCGCACTGACAGTTTATGGCTTAGACACAAGCTTTCATGCAGTTTCAGTGAAGTTCTTTTCAAAGACATGGTACCTGGTGTGGAGACGATGATCTGGCAGCGTGTGAGGATGGCCAAGAGGAAATCATTGTGTACATGGACTGCAGAGGAAGATGGAGAGAAATGCAAAAATAAGCATCACCATTTCAGATGGCATCGTTTTTTCCCCCAAACGTTTTTCTTGCTCAAGTCACTAACCATTCTCCTGTGCCAACAGACGGCGTGCCTCGATGTCAAACTCCTCCTTGCTGATCTTCTGTTTGAACCACAGCTTCAGGTTTGCCCAGTAACTAAAGGGAGAGAGAACAACAGAAAAATATAAACACAGGACAAACCCTTCTCCTACTTGTACACGTGTGCATTTTGCATGTAAGCCTCTCATCTAATTAAGTACTCAAAAGTTTAGACTTTGAGCATCAATAACTGAAAACAAGTCTAACGTTAACTGATGGAAATGAATGAAAATGTGATGCCGTTTTCTCTTTTCGCCTTTTTTCTTTTTACTTAACGCAAACTAAAGCTACACGTACAAAGAAAAAAAAGTTGTAGGTTAAGCTATTTGTATAAACACGTTAAAAGTGTGGGAATAACAACCTTAAACTGCAAAAGCACTGTCTCACTGATGACACTGTTGCTGAGAAGTGCTGCAAACACTAGCAAGTACGAGCAAGATGCTAATGTGCACACTGCTAGCTAATGCAAACACTACTTTGCATATCGGCGGGAAATCGAAAAAAACAGAAAAGAAAGCCAAAATCACGCACGGGAGGCACACACAAACAAGGTTTTACTCACTGCTTGACGTTGTCGCCGATTGCATCAGTTAAATTCTTCTTTGCAATCTCTAGCTCGCTAGCGTGAGCTGCCATGGCGTTAATGAAGTCATTCGATGACGTCATTAACCGGCGACACCGACTGAGCCTTTTTTGTTTTTGTACATCCATGCTTTTTTGTGTCTGAAGGTTTCTGTAGGAAGAGTTTTTTCAGGATGACAGAGACAAGATAAATTAATAATATCTAGGGGTATGTAGGAGTGTTTTATTTCCTTTTTACCTTTTCATTTATTTATTTTAGCTTTCCTTTTTGTCTCTGCTCTGTACTTTATTTAGTTAATTATTTATTGGTCTCATTCTTCTTATCTGTCCCTGTTGTTTTTATATGACAATATCATTTTATTGCTTTTATTAATGTTAATCCATTTCTATTCATTTTTACATCAGATGATGATATCACATATCATATCATATTGGGGGTGCTGAAAATATTAATTGCAATCAAATCTTCCCACCACTTCAAAAAAATCATTTTAAATTTTAGTTGTATCAATGTAATTTTAAATAAAATAAGGTTATTTGACCCTCTTTCCTTTGTCCACATTTGGTTGTGAGAGCTAAATGCGCATTACAGCTGCCAGGCATGTGTTTAAGTGCTTTTCACTCATGACAAACTACACATCCTGAGTAATGCCTGCCTTTTTCACATATGCTGTCATCTATCACACGAGTACCATATGAATGGTAGTAAAACCACTTCACCACTAGATGGTGTCATAGTATGATTCAAATTCTGCAAAGCCCAGTCCACTTACTTTTTGGTGTAGTGGAGTTAGAATTAGACCTATGTGCACTTGAAATTTGACATACTTTATTAAGGTGTCAACACATATCACAGGCACAAGTTGAAGGTGCAGTTTACCCCAGAATCTGGTGCAGTAATAAGCTCTCCTCCAAAGCAGAGAGGGTTTATCTGCCTTGTGCAAGCCACTCTGCATGTGTTTTCACGGCAGAGCCGCTTGTTTTGCTGCTCATTAATTTTGACATTGAATATGTTACTAAACATGAAATACGCTGACATGGCACCGCGGGTTGACTGGAGCCCTGAGCTGACGTGTCAAATATGGCTGTAGAGTTGATGTGTAGGTATAATCAATGCCAAGAATGTTTTCCAGAGCAAACAAGATGATTTCCTGGACATTGAGTAGAGTAGCAACTTTATCACAAAATGTAAATAAAAGTTTAATTTGCCCCCCTTCTTAGCAGTAACGTATCAAGATCTTCCAACTTTTTATGCTCAGTGAAGTTAATGAAAAAAGGGATTTTTCTTGGTTCACTAACTCCAGAAATACTACTTTTAATGATCTCAGTAACCTTTTTCCAAAGCAAAGCCAGCTGCCAGATTCTCAGTAGTTTTAATAAAATTGGAGAAAGCTGTCATTAAAAAAAACTGTATCACATCCAATTTTAACCACCGAAATTCCTACCCCATGCAAAAGTCACATCTGCAGCTACTTTAAAATGCTGCAGCTGAAATGTGAACTACTGCTAAATGAAGAGATCAGACAGGATATTTCCTGTTCTATCATCGAAACGTCAGGGTTACCAGTTATATTCAGAACGGGTGGAAAAAATTTACTCATCACATTCAAAGCACATCCAGGCTTAGCTATAGTAGGACTTTAATTTGATTTGTCAAAATCCCTTGGTGTGGGCTTAATTTAGTTTGAGACAGAATATTTTCCAAACATAGCTTACAATGTGTAAAGAAATTAAATTTGCTGTATCACGCTATAATTTTTTTACTTATATGTAGAATGCATTGTTAGCAGGAGCTTAAAGAAAAGACAGTGCCACTGCTGTATGTCTTCTTTTTTTTAAATTCTCCACTGGACTGGATGTGAAACATTTCTGTGGTTCCCTCTGTTGTCCTTTGTGGCTCTCTGGCTCATGCCTCTCTTGAGCAGGTTTAGGCTGGGAGGCCCTTTAGCTTTTCACTGTTTTAACTATGGTGTAAAAACAGTTGAGTAGTCGAGACGATCGCCCCTCTGGCTCTGTCTCTCCAGGCGGTCATGAAGCCTTAAACAGACCTCCATGACTCACACCATTCATCACAATAAGCGAAACCGTATATCCAGAATACATACAGTTGACAGCATTAGTGTGTCCTCCAGCTCAGTGACTAATGCTGACTCCACAGTGTTCTGAGGTCATACCTCTGTGCAAAGGAGATCCATTTGATAGAGGTTTCAAGGTTTGAGTCTAGAATAAACAAGCTTTTTATGCCCACCACATGAACAATGAAAACCATCTGAATTCCTGCTTGCTAATAGATGTATTTAACAGACTCCGTAGCCTATCTGTTCGCAGGCAGCTGAAACTCAAGGAGCACATTTCTCTCATGGCTCAAACGTTCCTTTGTTTGTTATCTCTGGGTTGCGATCGGTGCTTAGATTGACTTCTTTCTGTCCAAAAAAACCCTCATCAAAATAAATCCCATTTTCACAATCTCAGCACTCGCTTGTGTGCTTCGCAGCTAAATGAAATATCAGTCTAGTGTATGTTTTAGACTAATAAGGTAGAGTGGAAACTGCAGCCGGCTGCACCACGGTGAGCTTTGCCAGACCCCTCCAAATGATGATGCATCTTAAACAAGAGTCTGCTAAGCTTTAAATCAAAAGGGCACTTAGGAGCGGACTTATGGAGTTGTTTAACTGTCCCAGTTAGGGCAAAACTTAGTCATGCTTATTTTCAAAGAAAACAAATCCACATCCTGCCTGTTGATTTGCTGGTTGACACTGACTGAGCATTTGAAGGCAAATGAGTCACTCTCACGGATATTCCCCAAACAGCACATGTCTTTCAGCAGACAGCAGCGGAGCCAGCTTCTTCCAGAAATCTTCCGAACCTGGTGCCACTTCGATGAGGACAGTGAAGCTTCACTCACTGACAAAGAGGGCTTTCACTTGTGAAACCTGCAGCGGTTTCTCAGTGGACCACACTGCAGCAGCGCTCGGCCATCCCCAGCCTGTTGGCCGGGTATTCGAGGTGGTAAAGGCCCGAGTGTGGTCCCCTCATCGGAGCCAAGGATGTCACCTTCTCTGTTCCAATGTCTGACTGCGCAGGAGTTTGGTTTTTTGTGGGCTATCATGCATTTCCATTCCCCCACAAGGCCGTATAAAATGTGAAGGTTCAGTGTGTGTTGGGCAGAGTTATTGGAAGACTTTGGTTTCAACTCCTGCGGTGCGTGGTGATGGAGTATCCCACACTGGCAGCCTGTGGGGTGGTTAGGCTCAGCATTGAGAGCCAGACTTGTGACACGAAGGTGGCCCTCTCATTAAACAGCGCTGCATTTAAAGAGCAAGTGTGCTCCGATGGCAGGTTGTCCAATAAAACTGGTACAAGAGAGTGTCAGCCTGCGAAAGGGCTCGTGTGGTTTTATGCGACACAGATATCTTTTCTCATATTCGTGCATTTAGATTGTGTTTGTGTTTAAGTGAATGGTTTTAAATTTTGGGAAATCTGCTTATTTGCTTTCTTTTCAAGAGTGAGATGAAGTGATCAGTACAGTCTCATGTCTGTACTCTAAATATGAAGCATGCATGAAGACTGAAGCGGGGAACCACCAACCTTGGCTCTTGCTTTCACCAGGTATTGTCTCAAAAATCTCACAAAATACAAATATTTAATTTGTTTAATCAATACAAAAACCAAACTCACAGATAACAACTAAATTGTGGTCTTAGGGTACAGTGACAAGATGTCCCAATTTGGCCAAAATTGTTCCGGCGTCACACCAGGTGTCCTGAGTCCTGACAAATATCTGTAAAATGCTGAAATGTCCCAGTTTTCAGCGTCCTCTGTCCTGATTTTCACTTCACTCCACCAAGTTGACTGAGTGCAGTTGACGATTCTGTCTGACATCCAGCGATCATAATATTGCACTTGTTTTCAGCATTTGGACGTTTATCATGCTCTGTTCCATCCTACTACTTAACCCAGCACAAAAACATGCACAATGCACTCAGCACTGATTTGTCAGATGTGTGTCAATCAGTCACTTTGTCAAAGCTGTTGCTACCCTGCTCTGTCTGCCAGTATATAATCTGTCATCTGTCTAAAAACTGTGGACAGAGCCTGGCTTGTTGGGTCTGTTTCTTTATACTAATATGAGCTAGCTGCCTGCTGGTTTGATTAATATTTACCATACAGTCATGAGTATCAATCATCCAATTTTATGATTTATCTGTCTCCCATTTTTATGTGAAACTAATCCTTTAAATAGTGTGCATTTATGAGCTAAGTCTTCTAGTTTTTGTGGTAAGCTACCTTATTGCCAGATGGCTGTAGCTTTATATTTACAGTACAAACATGAGATGAGCATGGATCTTCTCTTCTAACGCTGCACAAAAAAAAAAAAAAAAAAGTTAACAAAACTATTATGCAAAATGTCAAACTATTCATTTCAAATTAGAAATAATAGGCTTCAGACACGCATGGAGACACAAACTCTATTAATGAAAGCATCACCCTCAGGAAACAGACATTTGATGATGTGACTTATTTAAGGTATACTGTAAACATATTCATAGTGCTTTGTTGGGCAGTGGAACAAAGGGTAAAGAGTGAAAGAGAGTTGTTTAGGTGGTGAGGCAGACTTGAATTAATGACTTGCCCTTACTCAGTCACCCACAGAAATGTGTTACCACTTGAGACGAGATGTCTCTGCAGTGTATTTATCTGTCTCCTCCTGACTTTTTCACGCCAACACAAAGCACACACAGCCATGCATATTTTAGAGAACTCTTGTTCAATTGTGCTTAATAATTTCACTTGGGAAACATCCTACGTCGCCCCCCTGCAAAAATACTTACATTATCTTTTCAAATCAAACAAAAGCATTTCAACGGCGTGACTCACACCAGGACACTCAAGATAAGTCTGCAGTGTTCATGTAATCTTAACAAAGCCCTAGAAACTGTTGGCTACTATTTATGACTTGGTTAACAGTATAAATCAACATGGCACATGAAAGGAGTTCCTCTGGATCCGAAGAACAAGAATGTCCTCTGATGTGACCCTAAATGTTCTCAATTTATTGACTGTTAGTTGTGTAATAGTGTTCTGCCAAGTGTTATGACTCATGGGTTTCAGCTTTAATGACGTTTAATTTTAACTTTATACTGTCGTTTTTATTAGACGCTGTTTTTTTTTTTTACATGTTGTAATAGCCATGTTTCCGTGTCCAGTTTGTTTTGACCGGTGTCCCTACTTTGTGTTTTGTTGCTTAATAAAAGTTTGTTAAAGAGATGGGTGTGAGGGCCACTGCGGTCAACAAGAAAAAAAACAAAACACAAAAGCACAATGTGAGAGTCTATTTTGAGCTCAGGGACCAAAAGGATGTTGGATACAGCGCTGTTGTTCAAAGCCAACCCACCACTTCAAACCCACCCCACGGCCCCTTGGGCCCCCTCTCCTCTGGGACGGTTTCCCCAAAAAGATGCCGCTTTCCTTCCATACCGGTGATTACAGAGTGCAGGCATCCGTGACTTTGTCAATGAAAGATATTTTTTACAAAAATACACAGTTCAAGCACTTTTTTGTGGAAAGAATGTAAATTTCTCTGTATTTAAAAGGGGTGGGGGTTTGTGGGGGGGGGGGTGACTTGGAAATTTGGACCGATTCCATCCCAGTTCATCCCCTCCCCTCTCTCCTCTCTTTTTCTTTTCCTTTCTCCATCCTGTCTGGGTTTCGCCAATGTGTTTCTCGTTGTCTGTCCCATTGCCTATAACTCTCAACACGCTCAGTCGGCATATTTTTCGTGCTCGAAAACCACTCGAAACAAAAACGTAATTCCATCTTTTTTTTTTTCTCCCAACATCGCTTGTTTTTCCCAGAGTCACACTGAAATTTAATCATCAGCCAAATGAGAAAAACATATAACAGCAATTTCCATATACGTGCAAGCACACTTCAGAATGATTGTCATATATACAGTGGAGGAAATTAGTTCTATTTTCTGTAGGATCATTTACTGTTCCCTCAGGACACCTGGCCCTTTTCACTGTTATGATAAGTTAATTATACACATAAATTATCGTTTCTGGTCATCTGCACTTGGACTAAGCAGTTAAACATACAGTATAAAGGTCATTTGAAGTGTAGGGAGAAATAATAAAATCAGTACTGCTTTTGTGTAATCAAGTGTATATAAAACATGTGTTTAAACCACCTCCCTTTCTCCACCTCCTTAAGGTGTTGGTCTTTTCAGATCTGGAAGTGAATACGGAGTCTAAATATATCTATATAAGTATTAACAAAATGTGTTTTCCAGCTCCCAGCAACAAGTTAAATACCATGCATTTATCTTGGCGAGGTAGGAAGAGCTGCATTTAGATCCCGTGATGCTAAAGTTTATGAATGAAATCAATACCAATGAAGTTGTGTTACGGTGTGGTGCCTCCTCTCCACAGGGTCACCAAGTAATGAGGAAAAACTGCGGTCTCTTAATCAAATAGACAGCATGCATTATTTAGCTGCAAAATTTTGGCAGTGATTCTTAATTTCCCTCCTCCATCATATGCATTTGGTGGTTTGAGGAGCTGGTTGGCTTTCTGTAAATAATCACTTCCCTTGAATCCCTATATGTGTGCATCTCTATGTAGGATATGAGGAGAACACGCAGAGTCTGTGTGTGTTAGAGGAGGAAGTTCAAGTCACTATGTTATCTCCATTGCTGCTCAACCAGTTGCTGATGACGTATACAGTCACAATTTAGAGTAAGGTTCAAGTTTGCCCCGGCCTCCACTGCTGCTCCTGGACCAGCCCGGCTTACAGTATCTCCTCAGTCTATGGGCCTGATCAGCATACGGACACACTTCATGGAGTAGAAGCCTCCGCCGTAGTCAGCCCAGAAGATGCCATCCTGGAATTTGCTGCGGTAGACGCCTCCGGTGTACCAGACACCGTTAAGATTGGCTTGGCCACAAGAGTTGTACCACCAGCCTCCTTTATGGAAATGGGCACAGTTACCTGTTGTGAGGTAAAAGGAAGGGTGATGATTAGGCGGATGAGTAAGTGTCTTTTCAGAGAGATAATGATTCAAAGAAACACACTTGATGTTGGCTTCAGAAAACATGCACATAATGACATTTTGCCAAGAAAATCATTGCTTTTTGTTATGCATTCCTCATCGCCTCTGCAACCTCTAGCATGTGATAATGAGTGTGAAATCCTCACAAGTTTGCAAGTAGCTTGCTCATTAGCAAACATTATGTTAAAAAAAAAGATCAAGATGCCACTCTCTTCAATAATTTGTGTGACATTATATCAGGCTGCACTTTTTTTGAATCTGCACATGATCTGTAAGGACGAATCCCAGAAAATGCAATAATGATCCTCTCCTCCATGGATGTCCCTGGAAAATCACCGTGGCATGCTTGTTGGCGCAAATTTACATCAGTTTTTGGGGAAAGCGGTGGGTTTCCTGATTTTCATAATGCTTGCTGATGAAAAACTACTCACCAGCTCGGGAGCACTGCTATGCTCACAGCAATGAACTTAACAGTGATGGAAGTGATATTACACAATTTCCTCTTTTCCAGTGGGTCATTGCCACCATCTGTTTTCTATGGGATGCAAGTGCATTACGGGTTCCAAGATGACATCAGTTTGAGAACCCAAAATGTGCTAGAATCTATTTATTAGACTCCCGTGAAGGTGTCTGATTTTGACCAATAAAACATGACTTTGTTAATGCTTAATAAAAGGTAGAACCTAATGACTCAAAAAAGGCTTGAAATTTCATTAAAATATCACAATGTGCCTCAGAGGAGACTATATACCACAAGAGCACAAATAGACCCCGTGCTCAGCTACCTGAGAAGGCATCCTTGTCTCGATCCAGCGTGGTGAATTGTTTGCCGTTGTGACTGCTCAGGGAGTCCCCGGCGTTGCCCTGGTAGGTGCCCAGCCTCAGGCGGTAACCCTCGCTCTCGGGCTCTAGGTGGAAGCTGCTGTACTGAGCGTAGACCTTCTTGCCCATCCAGTCTTCCAGCTCCACCAGCAGCTTGTAGTCCCCCTGCCTGCCCAGGTTGTAGATGCCCTCCAGACCGAGCCAGTATTCCCCATCTATGTTGCCAAAGCCGCTCTGAGTCAAAGGAAGATTAAAAGGAAGGTTGCAGAGAGATTACAGAAACAAGGCGCATTGTTTGTAATGTGGTGGCCCGCGGAGTTTAGAAACATGAGAATTGTTTGGGAAGGTAAACCCTCCTTGTGGATGAGGCTGCGGTATTGTCACGGGACAAATGACAATTTTCTGTTTGATGACGTTTAGGTCATGGTTCTGTAGTTAGGACAAACAACAAAAAAACTTCAAAAAGGGGGAAAAAAACACTGTGGCAAAAGAATGCCACACTGTTTTTGAAATTCCTAAAGAAGACACGTCGTAGAGTTTATGCAGGAAAATAACCATCCATCTTCAGAATGCTGGTTCATCGCTCAAAACTCTCTCTTGGATCACAGCTAATGCCGAAACTGGCCTGGGTGCTTGTGTTGAATAACCGCAAGCAATCTACATCTGGCCATGCGCCTCAAGAACACTTCGCTTGGTAGAGGAGGTTGAGGTTTGTGATTGTGGATTAGCTGGGTGAGCCAGCAGATGATGAACGATGTAGGGTTTCAGTCCGTGGCCTCCTCTCTGGTGCTGTATGTATGTATGTGTGTGTGTGTGTGTACATGTGGTGGCTTTGTGGGAGAGCGGAGAGGCAAATCAATGTTGAAGAGAGCAATTTAGCTTCCAGTTACACATGCAGAAGCCTGGCTGAGCTGAATGGAACAGCGGAGAGCCGAGGCTGCCAGCAGCGATATACTCCATCTCATTCTCACAGTGCTTTGATGAGAGGGTCTATACGGTGTGGTGGAGTAAGCCAACCAGCCATCCATCCAGGAAGGCACCATAGTAGTAGTGGTTTTGGAAAGAAACGCCTGCAGATTGAGCTGTGGAACATACCTTCCTAGTGGGCCATCTAATGTTTCATAATGGGAATCTCAAACCAAATGACCTCGACCAAACAGTGCTGCTGACGGGGTGTTATATTTTACAGTAAGTAAAAACACAAGGAGTCGGGTCCAGGAAATAGTCCCAGAGACCCCAGATGGTTCCTCTAGATGGGTCATATAACAGCACTCCTGTTGTCTCTGGATGAGCCAAATATTCTGGTTGGCTCGGAGGAGGAGAGAGAAAAATAAGACAGACAGGTCAGGGGAAGTGCCATTGTCATCACCTTGTAGTTATCCCAGTTCCTGAAGAAGTTGACAGATCCGTCTCTCCTGCTCTGGATTACGGTCCAGCCCCCGTTGTCGATATCCTGTTCACACCAGACCTGCACTGGCCTTTCTGCTTCGTCTGGTCGGATCAGGTACATGCCGCTGGTGCTGTGGCCGGCCTCCTGTGCCTCCAGACAGTCTCTGAACGGGCCTGGAAGAAGGAACGATAAGAGAGAGGTAAGAAATAACAGAAGCGGAGAGAGCAGAAAGTGGGCAACAAACAATGTAACAGATAGTTTTAAAACCCTGATCTACGATTAAGATTTTTTTCAGGATTACTGCCAACCCCTAACTAAAGAAGAGAAATTGGTTTGGACAATATATGTTTGGACTAGGCCTATGTGCAGGGCATCTAAGTTATGCTAGTTAACATTTAGTAGGACTACATTATTAACACTGCTTTATTTATGTGGTGTAACAGTCTCAATTACAATATTGGAGCATTACAAGTGATTTTTTAATTGCAGAAAATCTGAAAAAAAAAACTACCTCTATCTTTTAGTTATCGAAAATCTTTCATGTTGTTGTGTTTTTGTTTTTTGTTTTTAATTACACAGAGCTACGGCATAAAAAATGTATATGGTTCCTCAGACATATGTCAAAAAATTCTTCTGGTCTGGTCATAACTCGAGTTTTGCCACTGTGTTTTGGCTTTATAGGGTGGTTTTAGCTACTTTTAGTGCCAAAGCACTGAGACAACAACATAAGTGCCATGATGAGAAAACACTGAAGTCACTGTCTGACAGAGGGCAAAATGAGTAGGAAAAACCAGTAAACAAGGGCTAAATCACACAAGCAGACAGAGTAATGTAAAACACATTTATCTAGGTCTGTAAAGATACACTTGTTTACTATGTGCTCCCAGAACAACGAAGGAGAATGGGGAAAATAGTTGATTTCATTCCTTTCCTTCATTTGAGGTCAAAAACCAAAATCTTGTTAACCCACTAAGTGCCTGACATCTGCCTTTTTTCAAGGTAATTCAACATTCTCATTACAAGATTTTTAATTAATAGCATATGTAGCAGTGAGTTTATTTAAAGGGCAGTAAAACCTCTCTGGTTAATACTGTTATAATAATAATGATGTAAAGGTATAGCCCATTCACCTCATGAAATATACCAGAAGTGCCTCTACTTTGTGGTCTGTAGGAGCCTATCATGCCACCCTGGGTTTTGTCTACGTCTCACATGCAATGGAAAAGTTTTGTAAAGGATCATTTTCATGCACAGCTGCACCGAAATCCTACACACTATATTATTCTTGGGCGAGGGCAATCTAAATGTGTCAGGAATTTCTGTTGATGAGCAAAATCGCGCTGGATAGGGCTTTCTTTGCTTTGCTTTAAGTCCCCTGCCTCAATTGAGACGTTACAACATTTTTATTTCCATCCTGGTTTGTGTTCTTTCAGTTGAGCGGGGAGCAGAGTTCCAGCTGAATTTGCAAATCTTTAACCTTTGAAAATGAGGCCGCTGGCCCACCTGCAGCTGCATTCAAAGTCAGTGATTATTATTTTGTTATGGTTGGCCTGCAAAGCCATGACTGATATACTTAAACCATGACTGTTTCTGATTTCTGTGACTGATTCTGGGAATAAATTAATGAAAATTAATAAAGAGATGGATGGATGGATGAATGACTAACTCAGTCTTTCACTCACTCACCTTCAGCACTGAAGTTTCTCTGCGGCGGTTTCTGAACTTCTAGAGTGCCACTCGTAGGTGACGGCCCAGAGCGAGAGCCCCTCTCTCGGGCGAACCCACGGGTGTTGTCCCTCTGGATCTCATTGGTGAAACGTGGCACATTGACAGGAATGTTCTCTGGAACCACCTGCACAAGTGGAGGTCCCACAGGTGACTGCTCTTGCCTCCGGCTGTAGACCTGCATACAACGCTCCTCCAGTGCCCCAATCAACACTGACTGGTTGTTCACTACTGCAGACAGGGCTGCGTATTTGGCCTCCAGTTCCCTGTACCTGGAGGCCAAGCGCAATGACTCAGTGGTGGCATTGAGAATGCGTGTTTCCAGCTGTGCTAGCTCCAAAGAGTTGTCCCTCTTCCTGATGATCTCATGCAGCAGCTGCATGTAGAGCTGGGTCACTCTGGAGTTCATGTTCCTGCTCTCTTTCCTCAACAGCTTCATCTCATTCACCAAGTTGCCGTCCACATCCACCACCAGCTTCAAAGTCTCCATCTCCCGACGCTGCTTTGACAGGAGATCGCGCACAGCAGCCACATCCAGGCGTGTCACTCGGTCCTTGTCGGTTGAATAGCCGCGGGCGGCACAAATGGGTCCTGTGATCTTTTGCTCAGGGACCAGGAAGGTGTAGGAGCACTTCTTGCTTTCCCCGTTGGCCTCTGGAGCTCTTCGTATCCGGGAGAGGATGGGGTTCTTGGTAAGGGCTTGGCTGTTGCTCCAGAGGGACAGACCAAACAGAATAAACAGGCTCCATGTTCCAGGTCCCATGATTCCTTCTCTCTTTATCAACAAAAAGCTTCAGATCTATAAAAAGGAATGACAAGTGCAGACCATTTACTGGCAGGAAATGTTTATGTTGTTCTACATCACACTTATTGCCTATTGCCTAATGCTAATGTATCAGTTTGTCTCTCAGTACTTTTATACCCTGCCTTTTTCTCTCAACCCCAAGTTCACTGGTTCAGACTGAATCTTTAAAATGATGCATGAATATAGATTCATTTTTAGCCATGATAGCAACATGGATGAATGTTGTCCTGGTGGTGAGTTTACTCTGGCCCAGGCAATAGCTATTGCCCCCCCCAGACTTAATTGTAACTTCAGTGAACTGCTGACTTTTCATTTGGTGTAAGCACCAGGTCAAAGCTAATTTGTCCAGTATTTTGGTTTATAATGAATGACTCAGCTGTACTTTCCGTCAATGAGAAATTGTTGACATGCAGATATCCTTAACTGTGATGGTAAGCAACAACTTACAGTACGGTGGCCATTGTGGGCATGTTAGTTTTGGCTCAAAGCACCACTGTGCAGAAAATCCAGCCTCACAGAGCCGTATCAAGCTTTGGCTATAAACGCAATACTTGTTAGTATGAAGACGTTCCTTCTTTGTTACCACTTATTTTGTACTTTCTGTTCAATTTCCTGCCAGATGTTTTCTTTCCCCATCTAATTCCCCAAAAGTCTTAAGTACTCATGGAGCATCTGTTGGCACGACACAGGAGGGAGCTTCCAGTCATGGCTCAGTTCAAAAGTCTTGCTTAATTATGAAGTAGGTGAGCATTAAAATGTAAAGTGAAAACTAGCAGACTGGCAAAGGCACAGCTGGTTTCACACATCGAGTACTGCAGACGGTCCTGCCCTTGGCAAGATGTGCCTTCTGGTACGCTTGCGGTGGAGTAAGAGCAGTGCCACCCACCCACCACAGATCTGTTATCGTAACTCATATTTTCAATACATCCCCTCATGGGTTCTCTTTCATTACGGCCCTTACCACATCTGGATCAGGTGTCTGGGTGTGTGCAAGTGCTCGGGTCTGTTTTTCATATTTCTGTAGATCTTCCATGAGTCTCGTCTGTAGCCTCTGAGTGTACCCACACTTGCTCATGTGGAGAATTAGTATGTTAAAAACGCCTGACAAGATTTGACTGAAAATGAAAAGATTTGGTAGGGAATGGAGATGATGTGGCCATGGATGGCACTGAAAATACCACTTTAATGGGATTGCATTCACTGGCAGGTGGTTATCACTGAGCCTCACTGACCCATTTTTACTTAACTGCCATCTTTTTGCCGTGCTGGTACAAGCAGATATATTTAAATTTGTTGAGGAATAAAAGAAACTGATGTGTTTGAGGAGCAGCAGGGGGAGCAGGAATCCCTGATTTATGACTAATGTTTTCTGGAGTCTATTTTTGGAGGGGAAGCTTGTGTTTTGATCTTATTGGTTTTGACAGCACAACGAATGGAGCAGGGGTGGGTGACGTGCAGAAAATGCATGCTAAGTGAAAGATCCCTCCCTCCATATTCAATAGCGAGGCTTGGATCTGGAAGTGGATTCGATGGGAAGCCAACTTCAGGCTGATCTTGGCAGTCGGGCCAAATCCAACCAGAAGGCTGTCTGGTGCATATGGCCAAGGAGGTTAAGTAACCTTCATCTAACACTTCTGACAAGCACACAATATCACCCACTTCACAGTAAGAGCTCATCAAAACAAATCTGAGGAGGGTTTTAACAGATGCCAAAGAAAAAGAATTAAATGAGTCCAAGACAGAGACAGTAGGGACCTTGAATCATTTCTGTGGTCTCCTCTTGATGTTTAGTTGCACTGAAGAGTCCTGACCACAGTTAATGGGACAGATCCCAGAGCATTACCTAAGCTCAAACTGCTGCTGTTGCAGAATAGTACCCTTTTATCATTGTTGAAGGAAAAAAACATGCTTGTCTCATGGGAGAAATAAAACACCAAGTTTTTGTGTTTTCATAAAGCACAATGACTTATTGACTGGAGGAGAGTGTCTGCGCCAACACTAATTTTTAATAACTGGCTTAAAAGTTCAGCACCACAATAAAATGCCCCAAAGCCTGCATTTTAGCTTTCAAATGAGTGAAATGCAAGCTGCCGATTGCTTTGTCACAGCTTATAAACCAACTGAGGGCAAAGGAAAAGTCACTTTAAGGAAAACGGGCCATGTGTCAGAGCTCAGAAACACCTTGGCACTGTCAGTCAGTTATTATTACTCGGAGAGGACTTTTTTCTGTCTTTCCGTAATCACAGGTCATCCTCTTCAATAGCTCGGTCTCAGCAATTGGCGCGTCTGCACGTCTCCAACCCCACAATATGAATCTCACAGGCCCTGGTCTGACAGGAGTGACAGTGTTTACACAGAGGCTCCTCAGCCGGGGCTGCAAATCTCATCGGCTGTTCTTACCACCAGGTTTCACTCCCATCTGTTCACACCCTGCTGGTCTTCATCAAGTCAGCCGCAGCAGCCATGTTTTTTTGTTGACTTATTAAACGGGTATTTTCTCCTCTCCTCTCTCAGAGCCAGACCTGACCAGATCCAGCCGCCTCATCTATATTAATGCAGTCCTTGCAACCAGACAGGTCAAACTTTGCGGTGGCTGGGTTTCCCAGCCCAGAGGAACACGAGGACTCTGCCAATCGGCCCACTGACTCTAAGTGGTGCCACTGAGCTCCAACTGTCTCCTGCTAAGCTCCCCAATTAAAAGATTTTCTTGCATTAAAAACCCTCAAAAAAAGCTGGGAATATCTTATTTTCTCCAACTTTCTTTCAACATACAGCACGCATGTATTGCAAGTCAAAAGATCCAGTGTTTCCAGTCTATCTTTGTTGTGGCTTTTGCCCTGGGCCAGCAGATTTTCAGGACTGTGCCAATTAGCCCGCAGATATTCTGATGGTGCCACTGATTAGGACCGTCTGCTGAGGGGACGACATGATGCATGAGCTTTGTTACACGGTGAATATAGCACCAGATGTACATGTGGGATCCAAGAACAAATCTAAACGCTCCAGTCGTTCCTTAAATTCAGCATTTTACAGTCATTCCACAGTTCTTTGTGTTAATGTCCAGAGGACCCCAATGTAGCTTTATTGTTCCATGTTACCTTTACTTATTTACTCAGAGCGATCACTTGGAAATCTAATGTCTCAGCAGTTTAAATACTTATTCCAAAGCATGCAAATTAATAATATCAGAAATAAGCAAATCTACGAATTGAGAATACCCAATCCTACCTGTGTCTGTGAGTTGAGTCCGCGGTCCAGGAGGCGCAGGTAAGACCCAGCTTGGTGTCTCAGTTGTGTTTCCTATGAGGGTTCATGCTCTCCATTCTCCACCTCTCACTCTCAGTCTCCCTCTGTCTTTGCTCTCATTGAGAGCGCAGGCCTGCATACAGCTGTGGCACAAGCGCACACCGTCCACTAGGAGAACAGTAGAGGGTGGTCCACAGACAGAAAGAGGGAGGCCGATGGTGTGATTTTTCTCTGGAGTCTGAGCGGAGGGAAGGCTACGTTGGCCCTGCCTTCCTCCTCTGATGTCGCGTAAAGTTTGGGAAGAAAAAGATAGACTCCTCCTAATATAAGGTTTCACCACAGATGAAAAACTAAGCGTTGAATCAGACTGGCTGGGAGTCAGCAAGAGGGGTGAGGACACTCACGCTCCAAATCAATCTAGCTGTCATCATCTAACGCTCATAAAGTTTTGTTCACAGTATATGTATTGGGTTGCACGTGCGCTATTTATCTTGTGCAAGCTGATGACATGCACATAAACTCAGTTTGTCTTTCTTACATGCACACATCTGTCAACTTCATTCATTTAACTACTATTTCTCATTGTCTACTTACTCCTCCTCACAAAGCTGTTTCCTATCAGCCCTAATCTAATGACTGAATGATTCTGGCGATCCGGTAGCTTTAGTGTATCAAGTCGAGGGTCTGTTCTGGATGTGAGTGTTTCTCTTGTGTTTTTACTCCGTATATGGGATGTGAGTGTCTCTCGAGGCGATCCAAGACCCATTGGCAGCTGTGTTTATTTGGTTATGAGGACAATATGCAGAGGGCTTTGCAGACAAAAAAGAACGCCCCTCAGCTAAATGTTTTGGATTGAGGAGGAAGCACAGGCTTTGATGCATGGGGATCCTCTGCGTGGGGAGAAATACTTCAGCATGTGGGAGGACAGATTTGCTTATGAGCAATCGCAGCAGGACATTCATAATGTAGGAGTGCTCGTGTGCGTATGTGTGTGTGCTTGCGTGTGACCCCCGTACATGTACGAGAACATGTGTTTGCGTATGTGTGAGTGAGAGAGTGTGAGTCTCCTAGGTGGTCGTTTGTATATAATAGAGGTTGTCCAATTTAAATAAATTATATATAGAAGAACACGTGTTTTGCAGGAAGCTGTTGTTGAAAGAAGCTCAAAAACACATTTGGTGCTAATTCAGACCATGCCTGGAAAATCATTATCTGTGTCTGCACCAAATTTAACAAGCCTCACTCTTTTGTGGTATCAGTCAGTTCCTCAATCTGGGGTTCGGGCCAACTTTTGAGAAATCTTTGCTTTTTTCTTGTGAAATCTGGGATAGTTTCACCTCTTTGGCAAACCAAATCTCAGCAGAACAAATTTGCCTGGGTGTTTTCTTCAAAAACCTTAATTCAAACAGGACTTGTTTCGGCATAATGGGAGTCTTACATGCTACATTTGTGCCCTAATGTCACATTAGACAGACTTTTCAGCAAGGTCATTCTCCACTTCATGCAAGTTTTACTCAGATGAGGTGCCCCCTTTTAATTTTTGCCCCTGCCCTTAGAAAGTCTGTTTACGTAACTGCTGATAGTGTATATTTTCTAAGTACAGGAGTGTTGGCCTTTGTATTTATGGATTGATTGTGGCATAAGTTCACATTTCACTCTAACAAACACAAGCTGTCACACTAAATAAATGTTAAAATCCAGCTCTCCCTATGAGCCCCTCCTTGTGGCTAAAGGAGATTATTACCACCTCCACCTTCACAGTTATTGCAGGTCCACTGCTTTACAACAAACCCAATTTCATCTTGGGCCACATCAGCATCATGGTTGCTCTCAGCAGGCCAGTTGTAACTGTAAGAGTATATGAATGTATCCACTCTTTTATTACACTTTATCCATAACTACCTCTGCATTTGATTACAACTGGTTTTGGTAATAATTTAATTAATACCTAGCTTTTAAAGTAGAAGCCCTGAACAAATAATGACAAAAGCATATTAAGGTGTACAACTATTGTACAGTTTATCCATAAAATAAATGCAGAAATACATGCTTTTGCTGTATGTGAGCACAAAAATTATTACGTCAAAGTCAAAGTCAGCTTTATTTGTCAAATATGCCACATGTACAACATATAGCACAGATGAAATTTCGGTCCTCT
>JBCAUF010000036.1:7603295-7627216 GCA_038406115.1 Haemulon aurolineatum
ATGTCTTATTTAGATAATTAAGGACCAAAACACTTAAAACAAGTGAAACAGTCTAACATAAGAACTGCTTACTGAGAAGAACTACTTTATCGGACAAAAAATAAGCAGATATCCCCTTGGTCTAAGATATTTCAGCTTACTTAGATTCCAGTTTTTGCAGTGTATGAGCAAAACTCAGCATCTGTTAAGCACAATGTCAGTGTTTAAACATTGCACGCCTGCATCGGGGGAGGTCATTTAACATCGGAGGTATCTGATTAGACTGAACAACCATGACAGCGTGACCGGGTGAGATTTGGAGGGCTGAGAAGAAGCAGAGCCTCGCGTTATCATCCGAGTGGAAACGGGGAAAGAAAAAGACAAGCCCACTGCTACACGCATTTTAAAGACCATCGACTCCACTGGATCCAGAGAGCAAAGCGAGAACTGCCTCTCGTATGAATAATCACGAGCGCTGATGAGGAGCATCGATGCATGCCAGGGTCAGGGAAGACCTTCCTCTTTAAGCGCAGCACATCTCGGAGGGATGAAAAACACTTGGCGCTCTGCTCTGCTCTGCTCAGCTTGTGCTTTTCAGTGTTTCAACAACAGAAACGTCTGATGGTGAAATAATGTCATCATCTCTCGCACAATCAACACATAAATGAAAGAAGCACTGTAACTGCATGTGCTTAGAAAACAGGCTGTGCATGAGACATGTTCAACAAACTCCTTTTATTAATCGAAACTACTACAGCATCTGCTAATCTGTTGCTTTTCCTGAGATTTCTCACAATTCCCTCTTTCCAGTTTGCATCTAAAGATAGAGGACTATGCTGTTTGTTGCACAGATTGAAGAGCCCTCGGAGAAAACGTGATTTTCGGCTGCATAAATAAACTCGAGTGGACCAGCTATCATCGCCAAACTCTTCATATGTCATCAGCCGCATCTGCTTCCAGTGTTTCTACGTACTCTTGGATAAACCCCCCCCCACCTCCCCTCCTGGACTCTAACTCACCCTGCAGCAGGGACATTTTTGGCAACTTGAAATAAACCTCGGCTAAGGGTCCGTGCGACGTGATAAACAAATCCCAAACAGACATGCAGCTCTTTAAGAAGGCAAACAGTGCAAAGGCCGTGCGAAGCAGCCAGATTCTTACCAGGTATTCGCTACAGTGAAGCGCCTGTATCGACGGTGATGCTTGTTAACCACCTGCTTGCGAAAGCATTTTGGCGAGAGCCTCACACCGGGATTAACAGCGGCTGCACTGCACGACTCCGCCCGGTCCGACCTGAGTTCATCGCTCTCTCCACTGGCGTCCATTAGAGCTTTACAACCGGGTCCGAAGCGACTTAAAAGGCTCCCGTAGAAACAGCTGAAATCACACTGTTCTCACTATTTTGTGTTAATGTAAAATACGAGGCTACTGGGTCCCATACAGATAGTGAAGACGAGATCTGTCCTTCCCTGAGACAACTGTGACTCTGAGTTTATGACTGGTTTGACTGGTAGTTCTCCACCACCCCCCTCGCCCCTCCAACCTTGCAATATTTATGAAGCAAATCAAAATCCAGAAGAGCAATCATCAACAAGCTGATTGCCTAATCAATAACAGCTGGAAAATCCCACTAAAAAAGTTGTGGTGAGCCCACAGCGACGTGCAATAAACAGAGCAAAAGTTTTCCAGCCCCTGACCTTTAATCCAGATAAATGCAACCGGGGCCTTTAAAAAGCAGCGGAGCAGAGCGCGAGATGAAAGCGACTGAGGAGAGAGTCGATGGACAAAGAGCTCACGTCGTCTGTAGTTTAGTGGAGCCGAGTCTTCGTTCGCTTCAAAGAAAAAAGGACATGCGTGGCAAATTGACATTCATTGATGTAAAGTGGCAGCCATCAAGAAAACTCCCTTTTATCCATGTTGCCTGCATTAATGCTTCCACAGAACAGCAGCCCACTGTGCTCAGAGGTGGACGAGACAATGCGAGCAAATTAAACTAAATGACTGCCAAATTATCTTGTACCATCTGATGCTTTTGGGAAAATGTGTGTTCTTCTCCAGGACACGGGTTGCACCGCTATTACTGTGCAAAAAAACAACTGAAACTAAGAAGAAAACAAGGTGTTGAAGACACACGCACACACAAAGTCATTTGTAATTTTTACAAATGACACAGCCAACTCTGCTGACAATTTTGCAAATCTGATTCTGAGATGGCAAAAAGCACCAGCCTCCAACTGTTCCCAACACAAAACACAGAACTTTCCACTAAATCAACAGCAAAAACTAAACCCAGCTCTCAAAAAGTAATGATGAAAAACTGAGAACTACACAAATAACAACAAATTACCACAAAGATCACAATCAACCAATACACTGGCTGACTGTCCTCTGTTGACCCGAGCCTCACCTGTCGGGGTCGGCCTGTGTGATGTCGATGCGCGGCAGGGACACGATGGGCAGACTCGTGGGTCTGGTGCGGGTCACCGGATCCTCTTCGGGCGTCAGCGACCTGCCCCTGTCCCTCTCCTTTTCCGCCTGTCGCCACGACAACGGGGGCAGCTGCAGGTTGCCAGAGAACCGCCTGTGGACTTTGCACAGCTCGACCCCGAGGGTGCTGCCTGCCGTGAACTGTGCCATGGGAGGCTCCTTAAAATAAAAAAAAAAGAGAGAGAGAGAGAGACAAAAATGCAAATCAATCATTGGGTTAGATTATCATGACAGTGGCTCATAACATTCCCAATGGATAAGGATAAGGATAAATGTGAGTAAAATGGATATAAACAGAAATAAAAAAGATGTATTAAATGTTTCCAACAAGATTAGGATTTAGAAAAAAAGGAATGTACTCGACAGAATAAGAGCCAAAGGTTAAGACAATGAAAATCAAATCAATAAAAGGAAAAAAAACACAAATTAAATTCTGCGTAACAGCAAGCTTTTGGTAAAAAAACAAGACTTATGAGAGCCACTGAGTTCACGTAAACGTAACTGTTCTACAATGACTCAAAGAAATCCAAATGTTTAAACTCCAGCTAAACAACCTGCCTGTCCTGCGCACATCCCCAATTTGACAAAGTGACAGCGTGTTGGCTTCATTTGTGTTGTTTTCATGCTCCTCATTACACAGGGCGGGAAATTGACCATTCGATCAAAGCTTGTTTCGGGCCGTCGTCACCTGACCTGCAAATTGACACTTTTATGAAGCCGCGCTGAATATAAATCATGTGTTTAGTGCGTGTGCTCGAGTGTGCAGGTTCCAGTGTGGAGCTCTCCGTGCTTCACTGGAACGACGGGCTGTAAACAAGCCAGGGCACAGAGGAAACCGAGGCGGGCTGCCAGAGCTCATTCTGCATACATCACCCTCCACTTTATGTTCACGGCGCGCAGAGTGTAAATGAAAACACTCGAGACAGGCTTCAAATGATGAGATGGGGAATCGAGGAATTCCTAGAACGCGGCTCGGAGGGGGAAACAAGAAAACATTTATCTAGTTTGTGTTTGTGGCCCGGGGAGACCAGACAGGGACCAGAGTGTGACAGAGTGAAACCACAGTGTGACCTCAGCGTCAGCTGGCAGCTAAACGAAACAAAACCAAAAAACAACCACCAGTTCTCTCCAGATTGACAGTATTTGTGAGTTTAAAACCAATGCACACTGGCCGATATAAAACATAACATAAACAACAGTCTTGACACTGATTTTTTTATACAATTGTGGGGAATTTACAGTTAAAAACGCAACTCATTAATGCTCTCTAGTGGACAAACTAATGTAATGATGACAAAGTTTCTAAATAATTTCATAATTTAGCATTTATGTGCTAAAACGAATTCTCATCACTGTAGGGCTGCTAGGAGATCCTCATGCTATTCTTATTACCATCATCCACAGTTACAATGACCCATAAAAGAATGAAAACAAAGGGCTTTAACACAATTTCACAAAATATTACATCCTGACAGCCATGAAATTTGATGTAAACTTTAAATATATATTTTCAACTACGAATAAGGTAGAATTTAATACTGTAGATAAGCAAATATACATGGTATAGTTACCATGAAACTGGTGTACTGATACTGATATCGGATAATTTATTGGTCCTGGCAAATTTACTGTTGTAGCTCTAGTACTATAGGTATAGGTAAGGTTAATAATTATTACAATGTCATCTACTGATACAACTCTCAGTATATCAATAAATCTGAAAACTGCATATGACTATTTCCTACAGCCCAAGCTGACATCTCCAAATGCATTATTCTTGTCGACCAACAGTAAATAGAATATTTATGTGTTTTTTACAGGTTCAGCTTAAAAGCCAAGATTGGCTGTTTTTAAACAATCCTCACAACTGTTGCAGATTGATGGGCACCGTCCTTTAGGAATCACAATTAAAAATCTGCTCCATTTCAGCATCAACTGCAGAAGAAGAAAGCAGCTGCTAAAAACAAAACCATGACAACTTGCAGTGTTTAGCTAAGCTCGGTAGCAAGTCCAAAGGGAGCACTGTGCACATCTGTCTTGTTGAGGTGATGCATGAAAGGAAATTTATCTAACTGTAATGTTATATCTCCCAAGGGCACTGGCAGTCTGTTCCCATTAAAAGTTCTTCTTTGCTGCACCAAGAAAAGCACAGCGTTTCGAGTCCAAATTGGCTCTCAGTCGCGGACAGAGAGGTCCTGTCGGAAATGCTAAAATGACAGTGGCGTGCCTACTGATGGAAGGAGGGCCGAAAAGGTCAGGAGGAAAAATGATACAATTCCCATTAATGAGTGGGAGAGCGAAGTGAGACAGAGCGATGTGTCACACGATGAGGTAGAGAGCTGCACGGTAATTAAAAAAATGAAGGGAGACAACAGTCAAATTGAGGGAGTCATCCCACCTCCTCTGCTCAGTGAGAGCGAGTAACAGTGATAGCAGGGACAAGCCAGTTGGGAAGCCAAGAAGAAGAAGAAGCACAAATGAGAGAGTAAACTGTAAAACAGAGGAGTGAGACCAGGCGAGGAAAAGTTTCTGAATGGGAGAGGAGAAGACGGCGGAGACAGTTAGAGGCCTCAGACGGAGACAGGAGTCAGGCGTCCTTACTGATTCTCAGTAAACGCAGCGCCGCCGACTCCTCTGCCCCTTCTAGGAAATGCAATTTGTCTGATTTATCATGTTTGTCTCTTTAAAGACACAATCTTCCTGCTCCAGTGAAAAAGGGGTGAAAATTAAATCTGTAAAAGCATAAATCCACTCCGACGACTCCGTCTGAAAAGAGAGACCATGTGAGTGGAAACAGCCCCCGATCAAACGTTACGAGCAGAGATCTAAATAGTCTCTTGTCGATATGTCACAGTGCCATCGCTGTTTCGCTGCCAAATTATTTATCAATTGCACATCGATTGCATCGCTGACATCTGGACATGTAATTCTAGTTCTTCATTGATCCTGGGTCTATGGTAGAAATGGCATTTGGGGAGAGCTAATACTGCTGACTTACTCTGACTGTACGCCTGTGTCTAAGCCAGAAGTAGGATAAAAACGCTGATAATTTTGGAATTCAAAACAGGGGTATATTTAGAAACCCATATGTGCCGGAACGTGCTCATAAAAGGACAGGAACTGAGATGAAAGGGAAAACAATGAGTCTGAAACGGAGGTAGTGTAGCTCCAGTGTCAAACAGAGGTGGAGTGGGTGTTTTCTCGATGAAGATGAAAGGCCTCTCCTGGCTGCAGAGCCTAAACAACTCCACTGTTCCCTGGGATACTTCCAAAAAGCCTTTCTGAAGAAGGTGATATAAATGAGACAGCTTTAGGAGTGAAGCTCTAACGGCGTGGCTCTTGATGTAGTGCCTGAATTATTGAATCTGGGAGCCAACGGAGAAAAAAAAAATAATAATCAGAGTGCTGCTTCAATTATTAAGGAGCTACAGACTCTGAATGAAAGGAGGGAGACGGACACCCAAGGGTGCGAGTGGTGAAGATTAGCAGAGGTCTTTGCAGAACCACATTTAACTTTTCTGTGAAAAAGGGACTTGAGCTGGAAAATTAGCTTCTATAGACATGATAAAATGCATAATACATGTGATTTAACTACTACTTCCTCCCTTGTACTTAATATTTGCATCTTGAACTATGTCACACTGTTGTCTTTTATAATGGAGTTTCTTTTTTGTATTAAAATATACTTTAAGTGGCAGACGGGCCATTTCAGAGTAATAAATAAAATATCACGCATTAATGAGTAAGCATCACTAATGTTACAGATGGGGAGGAAGGTGAGGCTGATTTCAGCCACTTTATATAATACTGGGTTGCTTAACAATACATCATAATTAATTAGTTGATTTTGACTTTGTATTAATGATCAAAATCTGCAAAGTATTAAATAGCGTAACAAAAAGTAACAATATTGGAACTGCACAGTATTTATACGTATTTATACATAGGTATCCAATATCTGACATTGAGATATACGGTTTTCATTTTAATAGATGTTGACACATTGACACATTGATATAATTGCTGTTAATTAAAATCTATCCAACAAAGTCTGATATGTTGTGTGTGTTTTAAATAAAAACGTGCCTTTTCTCCTCTATTACAGCTCCTCCCATGGATCTTACAATGGTACAGGAACTACTGAGTAGCATGGAAGCGGCTGAAAATAGTTTCACAATCTATCACAGCACAGTGAAACATAAAAACCTTTTGAGCATTAAAATTAGTCTGCACAAACATCCCCGCCAGTGGAGTGTGATAAGTATTTTAGGGGCTATTAATTGAAGGCTTTTCATTCCAAAATGAGATGCCGGCCTTCTGAAAAATGTGCCTGCTCTAACCAAAATCACTGCTGGCAT
Organism: Haemulon aurolineatum; assembly: GCA_038406115.1. NCBI lineage: Eukaryota > Metazoa > Chordata > Actinopteri > Lutjaniformes > Haemulidae > Haemulon > Haemulon aurolineatum. Next base: position 7,610,120 of record JBCAUF010000036.1, read on the forward strand.
GAAAGGGAAAATCACCATTAATCATCCCTGACATTACTGGCCATTACACTGGATTAAACTGTGCATTTCATCTATAAAAAGTGAGGAAATAACCCCATTAAACAAGTGCAAGAACAGTTTTGCATTACCATAAATTATTAGTCCTAATAACCAGCCAGTTTTGAATTCTCGGACGGTCCGAGGGTGATGGAGGCCAGTCGCGGCAGGAAAACCTCCATCATCCAGGATGTAGCTTGGCCTTTGAGCTCCTGTTGGACAATGTCAAAGTAAATGATCTGGCATGCCTGCCCAGTCATAAACACCGGCGGCGTGGAGGAGAAACAGATGGGCCTCTCTGTCAGATCTGTCCTTCCTCCTCTCATCCATGTTTCCATTCAGTCAATGCCCTGAACGTCTCCTGGTGCGAACTGTCTTTTAACACCTCTCCTCCTCTTCCCGCTCTTTGCCTCCTTCTTCTAAAGTCTGCATCACTCCTCAACTCCTTGTTTTTATCCTATTCCTAACTCTCACGCACACACAAACACACACACACATGCACAACACAGTGCCCTTCACCCCCCGTCTCTGTTCCAACACACACACACGCACACCATCTCGCTCTCTGCAGCGTGTCCTGCCGGATAGCGGTCTGTTGTGTACAGTACAGTCATCTGTTCATGAGTCACCGACCACCGCACAGACATACTGCACCTTGCTGCCTCAGTGTGTGTGTGTGTGTGTGTGTATTCCCACAAGGGCTCACTGTATTGTTGTTCTGGGCGAACGATGACAAAATTTACAGTAACTGTGCAAACTGCAGAATGAGGTTGTAAACTTTGGGGGGGCGAGAATGCGGAATTTCAGATAAAAAGAAATCATGAGTAGCCGTGTAATGAATGCATGGATGGATTCATGGTTGCACAGATGGATGGCTGGGAAAAAAAAAAATCAATACTTACATCGCCTGGTGTAACCCCCTGTGCACTACTGCTTTTCTTCATCCTGAGGGATGTTCAGCCTCTCTCTCTCTCTCCCTCTCGCTCTCCCTCTCCCTCTCTCCGTTTCCGATCCTCGCTCCGAAAACGCAGTTACTCCCTGCTTCTCCTGCTCTGGGCAGCCTCACCAGTACGCCTGCACATGGGAAGCAGAGAGGAGGGAGGGAAGGAGGAGAGGGGGGGGGGCAATGATAAGGTATCCAGTTTCAAAAAGTTATTCTGCCTCCCGCACAGTGAACATCATGTCTGCAGTTCTGGTCAGACTTGCGTTATTGTTCTGCCTCAGTGATGCAATCCTGTGTGCAGTAATTTGACAAGTCTACACTGCGTTGCATTACATAACTTTGTGCAAAAAAAAAAAAAACAACAGAAAAAAACCCCAGCAGACATTACATGAACTGTGATGGATTAGCAACCTCAGCACTTACAGGTTTGCACAAGTAGACATTCACACTGTGGTGAAATGAATAGAAACACTCTTTGAAGGTAAAAAAAAAAAAAAAAAACACCACAGAAATGCATGGCTTAGAACTTCTTTCACTGATTCAGCATCATTTCCAAAATAATTGCTTATTTTTAGATATTTTTGTATTGCCATGAGATTTGTGTCCCAAGAAAATGAAGTCTAATGACTTTGGCAATCCTGTCCTTTCCTTTAGTGCCACCATGAGGCTTACATTTTAAGTGAAATATCTTGACAATTGGATGGATCCCCATGCAACTGGGTGCATACATCCATGTCCTCCACCTGCTGTATCTGCTGTAAGTAGAGTTTAGCAGAGCTTGGTTGGAGATTCATCTTTCTATTTTACATTTTGAATAAAAAATAAAATTCAAAATCTTTTCATTTGAATCCAGACGTTTCAAAGACTGGGTAAAGAACTTACAGCCTTGATGAGATATTCAATATCAGCTTTCAGTTTGTTTGTTTTTTAAATAGTAACACAGTTTGGTTGGTTCACAAAAATCGAGGGTCAGGCTTGTTGGCAACATGTTGAATAAAAGTAATTTGTAGTGAATGTGCTTAAAATGTGCACAAACAAAAATTCTGCTGACCCCGGTGTGTATTTCTGCATAAAGCACACTGCGAGAATGATTCTGTGAAAACAGAGTTGGATGATACAGCGCATGGTGTGTGCGCCTGAAGGTCTTTTAGCCTCGTCCCGTCTGTCAGCCTCCTCTGGATGCAGTGACTGTACACTCATCAATTATAGAAGGGCCACAGCGGGTGGAAAAGCACCAACAGGCAGACATGAGTGACTAGTCTATATGACAGAAATGAGTCGATATTTTCCATGTCACTATTGACCACCCCCTGTGTTCCCTCTACATTACCCCTTATTTGGCAGGCACTGTGTCCTCGTGTTGAAGCCAGTGCAGGACTGCTGCTGAGGGAGGCTGCCAAGTCAAGTGGCATGAAAACAGAATTTCTTAGCTGCACAAACAACCCAATCTTGTTTGTACCTCTCCAAAACAACCATCTCTATGTGTGGCTCCCCGCTGCCCTCGGTTACCGAGGGGGAAAATGACAAGAGAGGTGAAATGACAGCAGATCACATGTCTAGTGTTTTGAGCAGCTTTAAGATAAACTTTTCAGCTGCTGGTTCAAATCTCAGCAGGAGGGACGTGCTCTCAATAATGTATAAGGTTGCATAAGTGTGACCATCATGTGTCTCACAAGAACACCATTACATTTCTCATACCTCACTTGACAGAGGTTTCAGTTAGATTAAACTGTGGTGTTTCTTGTGACCATAACTACAAAAAAAACACGGTAATGCTGGTAATATTTTTTTCAGGAAGCTAAACTAACAAATTCCGATGCCAATTTTTCTGTACACAGAAAAGACTGGTAGACTGGCCAATGTGAGCAAGTGTAGTTCTCAGTTTTCCAAATGTGCCTTAGGACTAAACTATTCTGAACTATTGCTATTTTCAGCATGGACTGTAATTGTATCAAATTATCTTCTTTCAACAACCCCCCCAAAACAATTATGCTTAAACAAGACTTTGAGTCTGGTGCTAATGGGGAGTTTAGGGTTACGCTGAGGTTAATCAGAGGCAGAGAAGGGTGGATGGTGACTTCACAGGTCCAGGGAGGTGGAGCTGGACTAGGTCAGCGCCACCCGTTGGCTCTACAGTGAGCAGATCCTCCTGTGTGAGGCTGCACTTTAGGCACAGCGGAGCTTTGAGCTAAACACTTATGTTGGTGTTCAAATATGCTCACAGTGTCAGTGTTAACATGCTCATGTTCAGCAGGTGCAATGTTTATTATGTTCACCATCTTAGTTCAGTGTATTAGTCTCTTAACATCTGCTAATTAGCACTAAATAGCCAAGAAAGCACAGCTGCAATGATTAGTCCATTATTAAATTAATTTTTCTACTATTTTGAGAACAGATTAATGGTTTTACATAATTTCATGTTCGTTTCATTTCATCACATCTCTGATTTCAGCTTCTTCAACGTTCTCTGGCATCTTTGAACTGTGACCAAAGACATTTGAAGATGCCACTCTGGCCTTTGGAAAACATGAATCAATATTTTTCTAACTTTTCTGACATTCCATGAACCAAACAACTTATCAACTGATAGATTTTTCGAGATGAAAATAATCATTAGTTGCAGCCCTAATTGAACATATTGAAATTTTGACCTGCTGATGTCACTACATGAAAAGTCAGGGGGTCATCAAAGTCCTTAGAATTTATATTTATACCTTTATCTTGAACATCTGAGCAAAATTTTTATAGCATCTCATAGTTGTGAAGACATTTCATTCTGAACCCAAAATATCAACCTAATGATGGAGCAAGATGAAAATCAGGGACCCCAACAAAGTCAGTAGTCTACTACATGATAATCCATCCAATAGGCGTCATATTTTTGTCGTATTTGCTGAAACTGTCACTAGATCAGACAAATAATCTGTGGGGGGAAAAAAATCAGGCTCTTCTGGCTGATTCCATTTCTCCAAGTGGTATTTGTTAAGACCTGAATGAAACCAACCAATTGAGTTGACTGTCCTCGCCCCAAAGCGTCAGTATTTGACTTTTCATCAGAAAATGTCATTGTTCAAAAGTGCATAAAATTAACGTATTAACATCCCGATTGCCCTAATTCTCCAAAAAGCCCTTCTGTCTTGTGTCCTTCTATAAAAGGTCAAGCTGTTACAAATTATCACTGGATGAGTGGACCCCAGAGCAGAGAACTACTTTCTAAAACAAGCAGAGAAGGTTACCAGTAAAAGGTTATGCCAAAGCATGTCACGAAAGCCCGGCAATGATGGGCGTGATCCTACAGTTTTAGAGCTTTAAGACCGTCAGCACAAATCATCCGAGGAAAGGTCCAGAAAGGTCAGCATGTCGTTGTGCCATCTGAGACACTAAGGAGCACTTACAACATGTACACCATACCCAAAAGGATCAATAAACAGCAACCGTGTAGCTGTGTTATATTTTGTAACAAGGAGCGAGGGGAGTTGTCCGAGCACTTATTATGAATTCAGGTGGCATACCCTATTTAATGGTTTGCTTCTGTGCTTCAAAAGTCTGTTTTTCAAAGGTTGCTGCATCTCCAAGGACAAAACTAGAGTGAGGAAAACACTGCATTTCCAAGAAACACAAGACAGTACAACAGTGCTCCAAAGCCTTGTTTAATGCTGGATAGAAGCACACCTGGGACTCACAAAGTCTTGAGTATTTGTATCTCTCAAACATGAAGGGCGTGAACAAGCACAGCCACAGTTACAGTCCCATAATAAAAGAGGTAAATAAGACTGACTGAACCGTGCCACTGTCTTAACACGTTCACTTGTGCATTTTGAATATTTTTGCTCAATGAGTTGGTTACAGTACACTGCCGGCTTAGATTTTAATCAATCTGAGTGCATGCACGTGCCATTTTGTAGCGCTGCAACTAATGATTTCCATGAGCCATTAACCTCTTGACTCAGTCAATTAATCGTTTTGTCTATAAAATGTCAGACTGCCGTGAAAGAAAAATGGCCATCACGTGTTCTCAGAGCCTCCAAATTGTTTGTTCTGTTTGAGGCAAACTTTCTTTATAACGAGAATGATGGAACCAGCAAATGTGTGCCTTTTTTGGCTTTATGATTTGAATTACTCATCAGTAATCATCAGTTGCCAAATAATCAAAAAACATTTCAGCACCAGTATTCTGTCCATCTCTACATTTGCAGCTTATATTCTGGCGATACATACTGTAATATTGACAATATTAATGCACTGAGCTTACTGATTGCTTGCTTTTCACTATGATCCGTCATGGGTTGTTGCCAGTGTCTTGCCTCATTTTGAATGATTTCATAATAAAGGTTTGGAATTTATTTTTTAGGGGAAGACTGACAGCTCAAGGCTGAGCACTTTGATCATCTTCAAGGCTTATTATCTGCAGGAAACCTTCACTATTATACAGAATTATTGAAGAGAGATAAAAAAAAAAAAGGAATCTTTCCAGTGATCCTATTAAAGTAAACTAAATGAAAACAGTTGTTTCAAAACAACGTTCTAGTAAAGCTCTTTCCTTGCCATCAGCACTGAAAAACGTGAGGACTCAGTGTATCCAGGAAAGGAATTAAGCGGAGTCTCTTAAGAGCATTTAAAACCTAAAAACCAAGAGACCACTCACTCAAAACAAAGAAGAACCCTGGACAAAAGCCTTGGGAATTAAAATGCACTCTTGCCGCCACTTTTTAGAGAAACAAGCTCCAAGTAACTCCTCATCTCCGTGACCCCAGCAAGAGGTCATCCCCATGGTGGCTGCCTGCACCTCTACAAATAATGAGCTGTTGATGCAAAATGGGCAACTGAATGCACGGTCATGAGGAAGCACTCGAGATGCTGATTGTAAGGATTCGGTTTGGATTTTGAAGAGAACACCGGGGATCACTGTGCCGGGTGTACATCATCACTGCAAGAGGGAACAAAACAAACGTAAGCAAACTGCTCGACTCCAACTCGAGGACGAAGCTTAGGCCACAGACGGGCTCTGCTTTGGGCTATTATTTCTTCACACTGAACACGGGGGCTGTGAAGTTCAAACTATAAAAGCATGTATTAAGCATATATAAATGGAGTATGTTGTCTGTGGGCACTGGAGAAAAAAGGCTCTGTTGCAGATTAATCATGTGCATCATCTTCCCAAAGAACACCGAATGGGGCATTTCATGGTGGGGGCTGAGGTCTATCTATTAGCAGATTGACAGAAGATTAATTGGTAACAACTGATTTATCATTTGGGTCATTTGTCAAACATAAACGCCAAAAATTGACTGGTTACAGCTTCTAAAATGTGAGTATTTTACATTTCCACTCACTGTATATTGCATATTTTTTGCTTTTAACTATTGGGCCAACAAAGTTGGTTATTTAAAGACACCACATTGGGTACTTTTGTTTTACACTTTACTGACCAAGAAATTCATTAATAATTCAAAATCACAATCGGCCAATTGCTCAGTAATTAAATTCTAAGTGGTTCGTGTGTCAAGTGGTTTTGTGTATGCCGCGGATTCCCGCTGAATTACTTGCAGGCGTGAATGAAAGCTTTCATCTACGATCCCCCGACACAATCTTAAAGCTCTGACGCCATGTAATGTAAATTGGGAGCTCACATCTCTATTGTGACGACCAATGTTTGCACTTGTGTTGCATATTTTACATAAGAGGTCAACAAGGTTGCGTTGCTGGAAGCAGTGAGAAAATGTTCCCATCTGACCAGTCAAGTCCATGTCTCACAGTGTCCGTGCGTGCACAATGGGGAAGCTGTGGAGGGTGAGTCAGTGACCGTCATACATTTAAAATCGCTGGACACCCACACAAAGGTAGCTTTTGTGGCGCCAAAACAAAGGAGGCTCAAGAAGCCATGTGTGGAGCTGCGTTAATATTGCGTTCAACTACTCTCCGGTGCAACAATGAGAGCTTTCAGATGCATGCGTGTGCCACAACAATGATGGTTTTTAGGATCAACTTTATACTGGTCACTCACCAGCAGCCAGACGGGGCTGATTTACTGCTGGATGGAGGAACCAAGACAAACAAAAATCAAAGAACATACTGTGCACGTATTAACTAAATTGACTCCACTTACCCAGCTTTGATCCGTTCTGTGGAACATGAATATGCACCCTTCAAGTACTGACATATCAAATTGTGAGCGTGAAAAGGAGAAGTGAGCAGCACTGGTCACAAGACACGACAGCTGGTGACAGAACAGCAGCAGGTCCTGTTTGTCTGTTGGGTCCGCCTACTTTTATTCAGTCTAAAACAGCACCACACCCACTTCATTCACACCTCAGAGGCTGCATTTTGAGCACATAACCGGTTCTCTGGTGGCCCAACTCGTCTGTACCACTTCAAAAGCTGCTTTCTAGTCACTGATGTTCAGCGTCCACGGATATACTTTGAAACATTATGAGTTTCTTGATTTTCTCAAAGAGGTTTTGAGGTCATTTTCTGACACCGAGCTAAACTTTCATTACCCAATAAAAGATATTATGTAATCTTGTTTTATCGGCTCAGTTGTACATGTCAGATAGAATTGCTTTTCCCTCTGACCTTGAAAATAATAGCCGTGGCGCTCACTGAAAGGACCGCTGGCAAATGAAACGCACCTCACTGAGGAGTCGGCCAAAGTCACCATCACACTTTATATCTAGTTTAAAGACAAGACTTCAGTATTTCATGATATCACTTCTACACTGGAATCATTTTGCTGATAGGATTTAAACATTTCATTGTTTGTGTCATGTCTAATCTGTCGAAAATCCCTTGAAGCAAGCAGAAGACGATGGAGACAAAGAAAAAGATTAATAAGATAGACTTGAACTGATTTGGTCCTCTTGACGCAGAATGAGCTGTCTAAAGCTCAAGGTCTTCACTCTCTTAATTACACAGCCACAAGGCACCTACATTTTTAAAAAAAGCACAAGTGGGTTGGAGAGCAGTGCTTCATGTTGTTGTCATCAGTCCTTTTACCACAATAATGTGGTGTGCACTGTGCAGACCTTTGTGTCAAAACACAGTTATTTTAGCCGTGCAGACAATGGGAAACCAATGTTGGATGAACGGACAGGAGCCGCTATGTGTTATTGCTCACAATGCAAATCAGACCTGCAAAAACTGAGCATCCCTCGAGGACTACTTTGAGACTGTGCATAAAACCAAAAACTGCATTAATTGATTAGCTACTGAATTTGATTAAAATGAAAACTATGTAACTACCATGTAACAAACATAATGTATAAACTGAGTTATGAAACTGTTCCTATAGCACAATGTGCGCAAGTGACATTTACAGACACCCATATACACCAGCACAAACACAGGGTTTGTCACGTACACACACAGTTTGCGTTAAATGTCTCTAACTCCTATCTGGGCGACTACCGTCTTAGACACATCCATCTTAATGTAATTCGCACAGCACGGAATATGATACTATTCGATGTTTGGCCAGACTTGTTAAGTGGCTAATTTTGTATAAATGTATAAGGTTATGAACTGCATGTCAGAGAGAGAATACTTTCTGGAAGGCTGCAATAAGTTTAAAGGCAAACACTTTTCTAATCTTATCCCTCTCCTTCCCACACTGTTTGTGTGGGCATGTCCAACACACAAAGCAGTTGTTGCACTTCATGCAGCTGCCCTTGCACTCACCACACTCAAGTCACACAGTAATAATAACCATAGAATAATATGTATGCACACTATAGCTTATTGAAATTGGCGCAACTGTGATTTTTCATTCCACAGAGCATGACAGACAAAAATTTTGACTGCAAACTGCTCAGCAGGAAAGTTTAGTCGCTAATTGATTAGTTGGTCAACAGGAAAATAATCTGCCACTATTCTTATGAGCATCTTTCAAGCAAATATTATGCTTTTCTCTGTTTTATGTGATCATAAGCTGAATATTATTGGGATTTGGGCTACTGGTGGGACAAAACAGGCAACCTGCAAATGTGCTCTGCATGGCTAATTTTCATCCTCTTGAATGATCGTCTCCATCCTTTGACTTTTGGTACACTAAATAATTAATCTATTAAACCAGAAAAAAAAAACCTGAATTAATTGAAAATGAAAATGGTCGTTAGTTGCAGCTCTGCTCTTGAGACTGGGTTTTAGCTGCAGGGCACAAAATCAATATCTTATGCTGCATGGAGACTTAAAACCTTTTCCTTGAAGTTGCTGCTCTCACAGTATCAAGGATGACTGCCAGTATTCCTACAACCGACTGAAAACATTTAGAGTATAAACAGTATATACACATTTAGAAATGGTTTATAAAACACTATAATGTAGCTGTAAACAGATATAAATGTTTATCAATGTACCCATGTGGGCACCCATTAGTGGAGGCTGATATAAACAGATAACAAACGATATAATGAGCTGAAATTATATGATATAATGAGCATAACATACTGTAAGTTAGAACTGTCGACAAAAACTGTTAGTATGACGCAAATGTCAACACAATTTCTTCTCTCATGTAATTCAAACAGACACCTATCAAACATGAACCGACAGTCTTGCATTATTTTTAACACTCGCGTCAAAAAGTGCCAATCAACACTTGCCATCGCGGATCACTCGTCAGTGAGCGATCGACACCGAGCCGAGGAGCAGGAAACTCCGCTGCTCGTACTCGGCGGCGCGTTCAGCGGAGCGGATTCCAGCAAAAAAAAAAAGAACCTTTGAGACGAGCGCGGGCTGAGAGGAGTTTGCCGAGGAGGGCGAGGAACAACACGGCAATTTGTGGAAGCCGAAAGATGACGTCACCGCGGAGGCCACATGCAGGGAACCCACTGCCCTACTGTACTGACATGAAGAGAGAGAGAGAGAGAGAGAGAGAGAGAGAGAGAGAGAGAAAGAGAGAGAGACCGAACAGGCCCGACTGTGTGAGCCTGCTGCAGCTAGGCCGCATGTCACAGGACCGTTTTAGGATTGTTCTGCAGTCGCGCCATGCGTTTGTCATGTTGGGGCTGTAAACTAGCGATACGGTCACAAAGCATTTGACAAAGTCCCATTTTGTGCTCCTATATCCGCCTCAAATGAAGATTAACCATATCTCTGTCATGCAGTTAGGACATGCAAACGGTATCTGCTGCTGTACTGCAAAACCACAATGTGCTCCTTTGGTCGTACTCAGCATTCATCACACATGCTGCCCTTTGTTCTCTCTTGCAATTAGAGTAAAGAGACGAATAAATGCTTAATTCATCAGGAGCTTTTAGTGCTGTGCCACTGTGCTAATGCACAGGCCTATCAATCCATTTAAGAGCAGGGGAGAGAAATGAGAAATAATTGGTGGGCCAGGACACATGGCAACTGTGACTCGGGATGAGTCACTGTTTGACTGGAGTTACTGAGGAAGCCCAATAATTAAGAGGGAGTGCCATTCTGTCAAATTCAAACACCCACACACGCAGACTAATTACACCATCGTACTCAAGTCACCCTAGTTAACGTCCTTTGAGGTATTGTGATTGAAGTACCGTCTGTGTCAGCACTTCATCAGTCAGCCATTCACCGGGCGAAAACTTTCCGCTGCCAGCCCCCCGGATTAAAGCTTTTAGGGTGAATCACAACAACAAACGACTTGGAGAGTAAGGAGGCAACAGAAGGCCTGGCAGAGTCTGCAGGATCTGGGGCACCGAGAGGCCCTTCGGTGACTGTCACCAGTTGGCAACCTCCGTGTCAACAAGGCTGCGAATCCTTCAGATGACAACTGAGACAGAGATGAATCAGTGTGCAGCTTTCGACCCGTGCTCTTCGGAGACGCAGTCGAGTGAACAAATCGATGTGATCCACCGCGTCCAATGCACACAGGGCGGGTACGGTACATCCTGTGGTGGAGCCACCGGTTGAGCCCGTGAGCCACGTTAAACCCCACACACGTCACACACCGACAGTTCCACATCCTGTTCACCGCTTCGTCTATATTACTGCTGAGGCTGCTGCTGAAGATGGTTAATAAACCGTCTGTTATTTCTGTGATCGGTAAATTCAATGTTGAGTCAATAAAATGTTAGAAAACAGTGGAAAAGGGCCAGTCACAGTTTCCCAGAGTCCAAAGTGACATATTCAAATTGCTTGATTTGTCCTGCCAACGTTCCAAAGCCCAAAGACGTTCAGTTTTCTATCATTTTGGGCACACAAAAAGCAGCCAATCTTCACATTTCAGAAGCTGGAAAAGTCGCGTTTTTGGCACTTTTGCTTGAAAAATTACTTAAACGATTATTTGATGATCAAAACAGTTCCATATTCATTTTCTGTCAACCAACAAATTGATGAAGACGTTTCAGTCGCACATTAATTCAGACTCAAAAAAACAAAAATTATATTGCCACTATTTTGATAGACATTATGATATGAGTCACACTTCTAGTGGGAGTGGTGATTTTGCATTTTACTCTCACGGCATGTTCCCATAAGCCTGGAGAATATGGTTTGTAGGCCGGGCATCTCTGTGGCACCACTGTGGTGCATTTAGAAATGGTACAGTACGATTTGACACATTTTACCTTCATCAATGAAAATTCAGTCATACTCCACTTTAAATAATATTTCTGCTGCTCATACAACCCGGAAGGTCATTTCACATTCATACATCTGAAAACCATCAAGTGGCTTGAACGCATGGAAGGGTAGTCTTTCATACTGACCAATGTGTTGCACTGTAGACATACTGTAAATCTTTCAGCCAGTCACTCCATTACACAGAGAGAGCTAATCCCTTGTGCTCGAGAACCGATGAAGAAATCTTATACACTTCTTAGTCAGCGATACGGCAGGAAGCAGCAAACTGATTCTGACCACAATATTCCCACAAAGGAGTACTCACAGCCGAAGCTCCTCCGCTTGAGTCAGTGGCGAGTCGATTTGGGACTTTGCATCGGAAAAAACGGCCAGCCTGAGAGACAAACGACGTGTGGATTACAATTTCACAGATCACGCAAAACTGATAATATTTAGGCCAACTGTGCTGAATCACAAACAAGGATCCTGAGGACAGTATTACAATCTCTTGGTGCAACATGCTTCCCTCTGAAAAGCATCAAATGGAGACATATTTCTCACTCATAAAGAGCGGATGTTTAAAAGACTTTTGATAAGTCAGAGTTGTGAGAAAAGTGTGAAAGTGAAGTGTAAGAGCCGCTGCATTCCTCCTCTTCACATCAGGAATGCGGCACAATTTCTATGGCTCTCTAAACGCATGACTGTTATCATCACATTTCAGACTAACAGCCAACACTTAAACATCCGCGCACACAATGCTTTCTGTATTCACAATCAGATGTTTTTGTTTTGTTTTGTTTTAAATCACAGCTCTCAGTATGACAAACACTCACCCGGTCTTCAAACCTAGAATGCCCAGCACAGACACGGCGTGCATTCACACGCTGGAAGCGAAACATCAGTGTTTGGCGAGAGAAAAGGCAGCAGAGTGGCCACATCGCCACCAAAACCACAAAGCAGCCAGTAAGTGAGTCATCAGTCTGGCAGCCGGAGCCCTTTTTAACAAGGAGCTGGATGTATGTGTCCTGTTGTTTCAGCACTGACTGAGAATAAAAGGACAGCGGCCGGAGCTCACACCACATGACCGGGCGCATTACTGAACCGGGCTTAAAGGGAAGTGCACTTCTGAAATTCAGGAGAGTGCAACATGATAGTGTGGCTTGCCAGGGAAATGTCACCGCTGTGGCGTGATGGAGGGGTTTGTGTGCGATGCTGAAACAATATTTGTAAAAGAGGGAAAATGCTCTAGAGATGAATTCATGCTACATTTTTTAATTCATATGTTTTGGAATTGAAATCAACTTTATTCAAAAAAAAGGGGCAAGACGCTGAAAAAAAACACTGCTGGCATGAGAAGACCTTTGAGATCCGCGCACATCTGAGCAGATGTTCATGTCAGCAGCAAAGTTTGAACAGCTATACGTAGGCGCCGGTAGCAGATGTCCGTATGGCAGAGCCGAGCTGTAGCAACTCCCAGAGAAGGGGAAGGTGGAAACACCCTCCCAATGACCGGGCAGAAATTAACCGCACAACATTTTTTCCCCTAACCTCACTGATGAATTCTGGAAACAAACCAACATCACATCCTGGTGCATTATGAATTTTGAAGGCAACCTCCACGAGAACTTTATGTTTAGCATGTGTGGCACAGCTTGACTGATATTACAGCATGCACATACAGTATTTCTGAGATGACTTTACCTGCCCTTACACAGCAAACAATGACTACTTTTGTGCCTCTCTAACAGTGCAGCACTCTGGGTTTCTAAGTACATGACCTCACCAGCGGGCACATACCAAATGTGAAATGATTTACTAGATTATGTATAACTGATTAACAGTGGTAACTTTAATTCAAGTTTGAAAGGTTAAGCACTAGCAATCAGTAAAATGGAGATGATGAATACAACACTGCATTCAGATCATCCCCAGGCTCTCCATTACACAGAAGTTCACTACTGAGTCCCAACAGAAGTATGATAGGGTGAAAAAAGCCTATGCTAACACATATAAAACTTGGTTTATTTAATGAGCTTTTACCAATTGCATCATAGACACAAATATGCCCCCTTTGTCTTAACTGTCCCAAACTCAGCTAGAATTCAGACTCATTCACTCCTCCACATTGACGCCGAGAGAAAAAACAGAGAGAGAAAACAATACATGTGAACGGCTTCGTTTTTCTTTTTGTTTACCTTGTTCGACCTCATCAGCGCACTTCATGGAAAGTGCACCCAAACATTTGTGTGGACTGCGTCCAGATCAGCTGCATCACTCGGTTTAAAAAAAACGTGCCTCAAACTAGACGCACGGTGTCAAAACTGCACAAGAGAAATAGATGGGAGATGCCCACACGGTGCAAAGAGAGACTTGAGAGATGCGGAGCACAACCTGCGCACATACAAGAGGAAGCCTGCGTGATATGACTGACTCAAAAAAAGACCTTTCAGGACGGTGAAGCGCATGCAACACTCTTACCGGCGGTGCGTCCGCTTGTCCTGCGCGCTGACGCGGTTGCGGTACCTCGTGCGGTCTCCAGAGCGTCTGCCGCGGTCCGTGAAGCACGCGCCCCCTTTTTATGCGGTTCCCATTTGTTCAATTCGCGCTCGTTCCCCTTCCCGAGCCGAGAGCGCATCGATTGGCTTTGACACCGACGACGCAAATCCTTCCGTTCACCAATAGGCTGTCAGTGCGCACGCCCTCTCCGCGCTCTCCGCCCTCCCACCGCTGCATCCATTTGATTTCCAGCCAGAGGAGAGTATGGATGTGTCTGTCTCACCCCGTTTAATGAGGCTACATGGCCCCCCTTCCACCCCAGGCTGTCTGTCTTTCATTGACTCCCTGCTATGCGTTTTAGTTGATTGTCTCTTTAAATAGCAGCTATGTACACTGCTGTAATTAAAGTCCCCTCACACTGTCTGCCTGTGATTTAGTGGAGGCAAAGTTAAATTAGTTTTTATGAGGTGTTCTGGGCAGCTGTTACAGTAGCATGATGTAGGAAAATGAAAAACTGAAATGATTAATCCATTAGTCATAAACTTCTAAATTAATCTGCAACTATTTTGATGATCAAATAATTGTTTGTGTGTCCTGAAGAAGAAAAAAAGTCAAAATTCTTTGATTCCAGCTTCCTAAATGTGATTGTTTTTTTTATTTTTTTTAAATTTCTTTAGTCTTCTATGTCAGCAAACTGCATATCTTTGGTGTAGGCTCTCTGTCTGATCAATATTTTTCACAATTTTCTGACATGTTATAGGCAGACAACTAATGCATTCATTGATCAAGAAAATGATCAACATCAACAAAATGTGCTGCTCTAAAATTTCATATTAAAATGAAGATACTAAGGAACACCATTGTAATGTCACATATCTAATATAATAAAGTAAATGCCATGCTTTCCTTGTTGCATTGCATTACACTGTATCAGTTCGTATTAGCTTGCACTGCGTTGCATTGCATTGTGATGTGTAGTGTTGCACCGTTGCATTATTCAGTCCTTTGCCGTCTTGTGCTGCTTTGTGTTTCATTGAGCTGTACGGCTGCACTTCACTCAGTGTTGTGTTTGACACCTATCACAGTTGCAATAATATTAGAATATCACACAGCGGCAACAATAGCACAGCATGATCTGCTGCGTTGTATGGCTATTGTGTTATGTTGCATTGTGGAGTATTCAAGGCCAGACTCAGAAGTCTTTCAGAATAATTTTGATGCCTTGGCTGTTGCCAGGCAACAGCTGTCCTGGAACAGAGATGAATGGGTGTCTCTGGGCTCCTTCTCCCTCTTCATTTCCATCTTTACCTTCATCATTTTTATCTTTGTCAGTGTCTCACTCACACACACTATCTACACTTGTGTTCTGGGTAAATGCAGTTTCCCTCATTCAGCAGAGGCTTGACAATCCGTTCAGGTGTCGTGCTGTGGGTTTTGGGACATAGCGCAACTTCCGATTCAAATGGTGTCAGTGTCGCTGATGTGAGATAGCAGGCAGTGGATGTTTCTTTCAAGATCAGTTGGACCCAAGTAACTGAGCCGGGGGTTGATCAATCACCGGCTTTTCTTCATTAAATAAATATGCAGTTAACAGATCTACCACCTGAAGGTCTCTCTCTGGTTCTGATGGATCTCATCTTGCACAAACTGGCCCAGGGGTGCAAACTTGAAAACCCTCTGCAGAGTGACCAAAGGTGTGGCACTGATTTACGCACATGCATCAGAACAATGTCAGCCGCCGTCCAACATGGGTCAAGTCGATCAGCATCACCCTTGTGTGATGGTTTTGGGGAATTTTAACAGCCTTCAACGACTACTCTTGAGCTGTTATTCTTTCTTTTAGTCTTTGCTACAGTATGTCGCATCTCCCTTGTGTGAAATGCAATCATTGCGAGACAGGAAGCACAGATGTTTTTCATGGAAAAAACAATTCATTCGCAGATTGTGGGTTCTTTTTGTTTGCGGAGGAAATGCCCTCGGCTTCACACCCAAATTGGTGAGGCAGGTTTGTTGCGTTTGTGACACGTGTGAACATAGAGTGAAATTAAACCACTGACGTTGGATGCAGCTGCATGGTTTGATTTCTATCACATCGTTTTTAACCCTGAATAGATAATGGTTGCTTTTATCATCCGTTTGTCATGCAGCTCGCCAGCACCTGACAATATTGCCGATCTGTATTCAGTATTAATGTTTGTGTGTTTGGAAGGAGAAAAAACAGACCGGGAGGTGCAAAGATGGTTTTTAGTGAAAATTACAGTCTCCAAGGCAAAACATGGAGCTGCTTTACATGCTGCTTGATGAATATTGCAAAATATCTAAATTATTTAGCAGCTGTACACACCTGAATTTCTGTCAGTCAGGCCTCGGGTTTGCTTGCACTGGACAGCCAGACAGAAATGTATCTCAAGGTTCGTACAGCTTTTCAGGAATAAAATTCAAACACTTTTTCAAGCGCTTTCAAGATATCTTATAAAAAAAAAAAAAATCCAGACTAGATTTAGAAAAATCTAAATTGTTGCTATCAAGGCAAGTGTGAAAAATTAAGTTTACAAAATTCTTTTATACCAACAGCAATTAATGTCAATTTAATTTACCATCTGTTCAAATTAACACTGATTATATGTTCTGATCGGGATTATTTTAGTGCTATAGCTAATTTTGACGGCAGACAAAAATTAATGACGACGGGATTGTTTCAATCAAACAATAGACTTTCGGTTTACGTGAGAAACATAATGTTTCGAGACTTTCAAGGCTTCATATAAACTCTGTACCCTACCCTAAAACAATATTCACAAACCACCCCTCCTCGTTTTCCAGCCTGTGTTTTAGTGAGCGGCCATTACATCGGTTTGTCACAGTTTCCATTTCTGCTGTACTGTATAAATAGTGTGCAGGTGTCCATTTGAATGCATCATCCGTCATCGCTGACGGGAAACGAGTTCTCCGTGTACTTTTCACTGCTCTCATCACATCACCAGCAATAAGATAGAGTCAGAACAATTGTTTATACAGAGAGTTTTAATCAATGTTAGGAAACAAAAATGCAGTCAGGAGCTTATAAAATAACCTCTGAGAGC
>JBCAUF010000036.1:7627316-7644465 GCA_038406115.1 Haemulon aurolineatum
TTGTTTATACAGAGAGTTTTAATCAATGTTAGGAAACAAAAATGCAGTCAGGAGCTTATAAAATAACCTCTGAGAGCTCTTCAGCACTCATTAGTGTGGGTATGGGGTGTCACAATAGAAAGAACAAACTTTCGTTATTGAACATGTCAGTTTTGAGACATACATCATAATATTTTCTTTTTTGAAGCAGAAATTGGAAATTGTACTGGACACTAACTAGAATTTTCTGTGATAGTCTCCAAGAGGTGGGCTAGTCAGACAAGCTACACAGCCCCATTAATAGCCAGTTACTGACAATGATGAAACGGAGAGCATGAGGATGTCATGTTGATTTACAATTACAGATTTCATCTCCCCACGATAAAACACAAACTGATTCAAAACCAAATCACAGTGATTTCTCTATTAAGCAAAATATACACTGTGAACAACAGGCACTTATGAATGAGTTTGCAAGTAAAGCCCTCTCCCTTAGGACAAAAACACATGGGCTAAAAACATGCATGCACTGTATTTACCATTCAACATGTAAAAAAAAACAAAACATATGACTCACAAATTATTATTATGCTTTTGCTTCATGGTTATGAATTTCTTCGTAGGCTGCATGGATATAAAATGGGCACTTTCTCTGGCCGGTTCGCATGATAAGTGGATGACTGTTAGATGTGTGAAAATCACTGAGCCGCGCTTTCTGAAGTGCCTCAGCTTGCGTTTGAGGATCACGTTGCTGCATAGCATAGATCAAAACCCACAGTTCAGCGGTGAACACGCTCCGTTTTTGCACTCTAAAAATGATCTTTGGTGAGAACGTAAACGATTGCACCCGAACACAAAGTAAGGCTTTAAAGTCTTGTAGCAAAATGAAAAAAACAAACAAATATGTCATCTCCAGACAAATATATCTTTACCTGATTAGGAGTCCTACAACTAGCTGTCAGATCGCATGGATTAAGATAACTTGCCCTGCCTTTACACATTTTACAGCAAAGAGTGTTCATAACATGCAAGCCATAGTTTAGTATAGCCACTTCCCCCTTGAACAATGAGTACAGATAATGCAGGTAGCATTGCAGTGCACGTTATAGAGTTACTCTTTAGGATCCCTTTAAGATATTGATTAACTGAAGCATAATGAAATAGCAGGCGGCTGCAATGAGCAGGGCGATTTGGGGATTGAAACAAAGGCGAGACAAGCTAAAATACCCGGGTGAAGGTGGATAGTGATGGGGTTACAGCATGAGAGGGGTGTAGGCATCAGTGTCTCTCTGATCCCAGACATAAGGCACATTAACAGGGTGCATAGTGTTGTCTCCAACCCTAACACTCCCTAGTATAACATTCGGCCTGAAAACATACCCAGTAAATTTGACATTTTGCAGCCTGCCTTATACTGTACATGAGCATCATCCCCAATTGAGTGCAGGACACGTGTGCCCCTCAGTCTGCAGTCTGTCCGTTCAACTATCCACCTACCCACCCATCCATCCATTCATCCATCCATCCATCCACTGTCTACAGGCACTCTACCACTGCTCCCAGCTGAAGTCGTCCCCGCCTCCAAACACGACAAAAAAGCCAAGGATGGTGAGGAAGATGACAGCGTTTCCTGTCATCACCAGCCCGCAGGCACCCCACTGGATCTGTCGGAGAAAAACATTAGCACTGAATCAAGTCTTTTGAAAGAAAGAAATCAAAACTTAACAACTGACTTGGTGCAGGCAGCATATATACATGTGTATACACAGATAAATAAAAGCCAATGATGTATACACAGATAAATGAAAGCCAACGGTGGGTGGCTGTGTTTCCCGAGCAGAAGCCGACCTATAAAATGTTTCAACATGGGAAGAGAGAACTCACTGTGCTCGTGCGGGCCAGCACAATAGGAAGCCCAAAAGATGATACCACGATGCCAGTTGTTAAGAAGTAGGCCAGCTCTCTGCACGCATTGCTGGAGGAGTCAGTGTCGTCACTGAGGCGTCTGGATATGAGGGTCGGGAGGGGGCTTAATACGTAGAAAATCAGGACAAACAGTGGCCAGTATACCCTGCAAAGACAGGTGTGCAACAGTTAAAAGCACCGCCCACCTTTTATGGCAAGAGTCTGCGCTTTGCTGCTTGTCAGAATAAATAAATAAACAAACAGGAGGAAATTTAACAAAAGTATTATGAAAACAAACAAACAAACAAACAAAATGAAATGATGAACCATTTATAACAGAATGCAACATTTAACGCTGCATTCCACATATTTTACGAACCCATCTCAGTTTTCATTACGACAAGCATTACAGCATGCCTGCAAAACACACTGTGCAATGTCTTCTGTGACTCTGGAGGAGATTTCATAACTCTGAGAAAAAACAACCCTGATGACATCAGAGATATTTCAGCATGCACTCGAGGTTTTTGCAGACAGCCTGCATTACAAACTGGGAGCGTGGGGGTTGAAAGAAGTGGGCATTCAGAGGGCAGGGGGGGCACAAATGAAAGACGCTATTGAGTTGCATTATGGAAATTGTAGGTTTCAGCATTTCTGGCGGTTTACACATACTAAGGGCTAAATTTCTGTGCTTCTGTTGCAATGATTTTGATCATTCTTTTTAAACATGTCCTTTAAAAAAGGGTCCCGCCTTAATGAAAAGAGTAAAACCAAATTGCTGGTGGACCCCATTAATTGTGTTTTTGAGCCTTATGTTGTTTTAACTAATCAAGAGGGTCAGCTCAGAGAGACGGGGATGTTAAAAGAATGATCCCCAATGGAGAATGACTCCCACCCCCCTCCATCACTACACGGAGCAGCTCCTTAAGTGACAGACTCCTTTGCCCCAAATGTGTGAAGGAGATATTGTAGATCCTTCCTTCCTGCTGCTGTCAGACTGCACAACAACCAACACTGCTCCCAGTGGACCACAAACATATACAAGGACTCCATTACTTTATTGCTATGAAACACTTCTGTGCAATCATTACTATTCAAATATGCAATTTGTAATACCCCATGTGCAACTGCTGCTGTTGTCGTTGTTGTGTGTTTTGTTCTCATACAGTGTTTATATTTGTATCAATTTTTACTTTTATTGTTTATAACAGTCCAAAATATTAAGTCTGGGAATATTCTCATTGATCCAGCTCACAGTCATCAAAGGAAACTGAGCTGAAGCCAACTGAAGAGTCTGTATGCACTCAAAGACGTCACTGGGATGAGAGGTGAGTTTCCTTGGATCCATTTCTTTGGTATCTTAGTGTTTTTAGGATTATTTATAACTGCAGTAAGTCAGCAGACACTAAAGAACTTCATTTAATACATTTGACCAGTGGTGGTCAATAACTATGTTTACTCAAGTAGCCTACTGTACTTTAATTTCCTCACTGTGGGACAATAAAGGAAAATTTTACACAAACTTGAGGTACACGTACTTTACTATTTTCATTTTATGCAACCATATACCTCTAGTGTATTACATCTCAGAGGAAATGGTACTTTTTACTTCAGTTGAGGGAAATACATTTGTTTGACAATCACTAATTACCAATTCGTTTTGAAATTACAATCGATTTTGTCTTCTCATCCAGTGAAAAGCGTGTATCTCAAAATTTGGTGATTTTTAATGTGATTATTTCTGATGATTAACTTAAGGACTTATCTTGTTTATGTCTATATTGCTGACTTTTTTCTACCACTACATCATGTAAATTATTGATTCCTACATCTACTTTTTGCACTATCCACTTTGCTTCTGCAACACGGTGAATTTCTCCATTGTGGGACTAATAAAGGAATATCTTATTTTGAGTTCATGTCTCTGATGAACCATCCCCTTGCTGCAAAAAATATCTGAACTGTCCCCTTAAACCTCAATACTATGAAGTCAAGTCTGTGTCAATAGCATCAATACAATGAACCCACCCGTACTGTTCCAGTGCACAGCCCAGCAGAAGAAACGTGAGTCCAATGGCACCACTGAATGACAACCCAACCAGTGCTGAAAGAAGAGCAACATCACATTACATTAAACAACACTAACAGGGATGATTTTATCCAAAATTGAGACAAAAGACAAAACAGAAAAACGCACGGCTTCTTTATGAAACTTCCTGAGAAAACTGTTTGTATGCTAAGTCTACATTTATCATGCATTTGTTGTGAAAACACAACAACAACAACAACAAATGAATAATGGGTCTACATAGCTTACAACCGATCCCGATATCCTTGCATAATGTTATGCGTAATGATAGCTTTCGAAATGATTCAGCAAAGGTTCAAACATGTTGAAAAGTTTTTGAAGCAATGACGCTATAGGAAGAAAATCCGCGTAACTCAACGAACACAACAGACTCACACTCGCGTAAATTAAATTACCTTTAATGCCGGCCATTGCGATAAACGAGTGAAACTTTAGGCTTGACTTTTGTTCTGCTCTTTGTGTATTGTTTATGTGCTCAGGCTCTGTCCCTCTTGGCAGACGAACTTCCTGCTTCCTCCATCGGGGTTTTCCTTCAGGTCATGTGACCGTCTTAAAGCGACAGTACACGCGTCACTGACAGCCGTGTGTCACAGCCTGTGTGTCAAACGTGCAGACACACTTGAACCTGGCGAGACCGTTTATTATCATCATCATGGTCATCATCATCATTATCACTTTTAGCCACTTATGAGCAGATTGTTTGAATTTTCCTGTTAATTAAATGCGGCTTGCTCACATGGTTGTTGCCTTTACCTCGTGATGAGGAGCGCGAGACCATGCACGCAGCTGTTCATGGGGGGTTGATTACCACCCACGCGGTAGTGGTGTATTGTTACTTAAACAAGTCCTACTGTATTTACACTACTTAATGCTTATACTCTCCTACATTTACAACATAAATATGACCAACTTTTTACTCAAAAATTTAATATCTGACAAATGACAACACTCAGTCAATCACACAGTGTCAGAAACCCTCCTGCACAGTATCCTGCTTGATTGACAACACGAATCCTCTTCACACCATAAATAATATTGGCCTATGTTTATGATATATATGCCCACTTGTATTTAACTATTTTATACCATTCTTTAACTTATTGTTCGTTATTATTGTTTGTTGTCCTTGTTTTGTCCTTGTGAAAGCAAAGCAAAACCGGAGTCAAATTCCTTCTGTTGCATGGTCAATAAAGCTGATTCTGATTCTGATTCTATACAATAGTTAACTTTTAAGATCAACTTATTAAATATAATTCCCCTTTGCAATTTAAACTACAAATAGAAGACTTGGGTTAAGGAGCTCCACCATCTGCAACAGGCTGTTTAGTGCTTGCATGAGTAATGACTATCAACAATACAGTAGTCTTTGCACATTAATGAGTACTTTTATTGCATATTATTTCTACTGGCTACTTTTGCTTAACTAACATTTTTAATGCAGGACGTTTACTTGTAAGAGAGTATTTCTTCATTGCTGTATCGCTAGTGTTGGATTTGAATACTATTTTGACTGTTATATGTAATCATTGTACAGTATTATACAGTGTTTGTGGTATTATAGCCTTCACTGTATCGTAACTCCATTCCACTTTAGTTTTGCGGTTACGTTTGTCTAATAATGGAGGAACTATGTGCCAAAAATGTTGTCAATAGGTCCCTTTTTAACAGAGGACCACAGGCACAGAGTAAATAATAAAGTTAATGATGTCTGATTCAGCTTCAGGGTCCTGGTATTGTGCATACTAGCTTACTGTCACAGTGGCACTCCTGAGCAAATCCATTGTTCATGTTATTTGCAACACCTTTTCTTTTCTTTTTATGACAAACCACAATGTCTGCAGCAAAAAATGCCTGTTCTGAACTTTGCAGACTTTTGATTTATTTCTTGAACACATCCATGAAATCTGAAGACTGTTGAGAAATCATGACTCAC
Organism: Haemulon aurolineatum; assembly: GCA_038406115.1. Taxonomy (NCBI): domain Eukaryota; kingdom Metazoa; phylum Chordata; class Actinopteri; order Lutjaniformes; family Haemulidae; genus Haemulon; species Haemulon aurolineatum. The sequence goes on from JBCAUF010000036.1 coordinate 7,633,223, forward strand.
CAATATCATTTATTGATTCATCACACAGTGGTGCAATTACTGACTGATATTCTACTTCTGCTTTGTATTTTTAGTAGGCCTAGCGCTAAAACCCAAAGTAAGATGGTCTCAGATGAATGACAGCCAATCTGTGTTCCACAGATTTTGTTCCACTCCCATGATTTTTCTTTATACATATATTTTTTCATACATATACAAGAACATTGTTGATCTAAGAACAACTACTTCACTATAACACTGTGCATCTGACAATAAAGAAGTTGACTTGTTGGGCCTCAGGTTCAGTGTGATATGGAGATTAAACGAGGAGAAAGGTTCAGTACTTCAAAGAGCATGAGTGATCACAGAGCTGGACCAGATGTTAGTGGACTGGTGCGGATGCAACTGTCCAGATGGAAAACATGTAGCCACCAGAGCAGGATACATTAAATGTCACCTACTGTATTACAGCCTAAATGTCTCCTGCGGTAAAGAAGCTGTTGTTACAGTAACAGTAAAATATCAGCAAACTCTTTTGTAATTTTCAGAACAGTTACTCCTAAAAGGGAAAGATCTGTTTATGTCTTCACTTGAGCAAGCTGCTGTGTTGTCACTCATCCTCCAGCACCACAAATTCAACTGCAATTTCAGATTGCTATTCGCTGATGAGTTTTAATTTCCCTGAATGAAGGAGTACGGATGATCTAAATAATAATTTGAGGCTTCATGGCAGGAAACACCCAGTTCTTTACTCAAAGAGCACTGGCTGCATGAGCAAATGTTATTCAAGTGAGGAGCTGTATGCGACTCCCTTATTTTCTTCAACCCCTCAATATTTTGCAATACTGACTTCCATAAAAACCACAAAGCTCGCTTCCTGAGTCTGCATAACCCGACGCAACGGCGTGTGAGTGAGCAGCGCTATAAAAGAGTTTCACAGAGGAAATGAAACCGCTGTTTCAGTGCCACATGCTGTGTTAAATAGGACCACATTAAGTCATGATTGGCTGTTTTGATCACCAGGAGTGCTGATGATTTTAAAGCCCTGCTGTGTTTTGCAAGTGACTCATTGGTTAAAATTACAATTAGGACAATTACAGATAACAAAAGAGAAACAAAGCATTTGCTGCGCCAGTGCGTGAGTCAGACACACGAGCCACACATGAACCAAAAATAAAAAGCAGTTTAATGTGGTACAGGGAGAGTCACCGAATATAATTTAGCCCAAAATGCAAACTACTGCATGTTGCGCAGCTACGCGCTCGGAATTGAAGCTCAGTTTATACAAAAAAAAAAAAAAAAAAACACGTAGCAAGAAAAACAAAAAGGGCATTATACTTTAGCAATGATGGATTAACACATGGGAGGGATCATGTGATGACTGATGGGCCACTTCGGCCTGTCCTGTGATGGAGCTGGGAAATCTTCAGAGCGATGGTTGCAAGGGGTGCCAGCATCACCTGTCCCAGGTAAGGAAGATATGGTTAGAGACTGAAGCACCTGGCTACCTTATGTCACTGATACATTTCCTCATGAATATCTAATTGTATGCAGACATAAAGTGTCAAATGATATTGTCACTTAGAGATATTCTATTACTATATAAAATGCTCAAATCATCATATTTTTTTGAATGTATGTGGCTGATACAGTACTTCATTTAAAAATGTAGGACCTGATATGTGAGGTTATGCCTGTTCTGTTCCTTCCAACCACACTGCATCTTCATACGGTGCAAAATCATCACACAAGTCACAAGACTTTCTGTTTTGCAGTATTATGGATTTCAGAAATGGATTTCGAAAAGTCTCTGCTATGAGTCCTGAAATGATCAGACATGTTACCTGTGTGTCCTCAAAGATTTGCTCCTTCTCATAGCTGTCTATGTAGATTCGCACTGTCGCACCGTCACTACCTGTCCCACTGAGCCTGTAGATGATTCGAGAGCCATCAGAGAAGATTATCCGCAGACCCTGCGGTGAGAACAGCCCAGTACAGACTATGTGAAGCTCTTCTGCAGGCACACATAGTGACCACAGGACACATCGAGTACCTGTCCCCATAAAAATGTCACAGGAACACAGCTCAGCATGTGTCATGTACCTGGTTTCTGGTGATGGTGCTGTCTACCGGGTCTGTGTACTCAAAGTTGTCTGCTTTTTCCACTTGGTAGATTTTGTCTTCCACCGCAAACCTCTGCTTCACGAAGGACTTGTCCCCGATCATGATCTCCAAATCCTCCATCATCTCGCAGGCTGCATCTATGTCTACGTTCTCATAGTCATATCTGGACAAAAACAGCAGCCATTAATAACAGAATAAATGCTTTATTGTTGTATGTCTGTGTATGTATAATATTTTGATGAAAGTGGGGAAAGCAGTCCCAAATATTATAGTGAATATAATAATTTTCAAGACTCAATATCCACCAAATGTATGACACATTTCTTTGTCTGTGAATATTCTCATTTATCTAGGTCGCAGTTACCCAAGTAAATTGAAATGAAACCAACTCGACAGTTTGTATGAGACATCACCAGGATGAGAGGTGAATTTCTTTCTTTGGTATTTTAGGATTATTTATAACCGCAGTGAGTCAGCAGAGACAATATTTGTATGCCCAAAACCAACTAAATTTAATATAATTGTGTGGTGGACAATAACAACACAATTACTTTTCAAATTACAATTAATTTATATGCTTCCTATCATGTATATCCCAATTTGGTGATTTTTAAACATGATTGCTTCTTTGTGTCTGCTCCTTCTTGACCTTAATAAAATCTTCAAAAGCCGTCTTGGATTAGCTGGAAAATGCATTGTAACAAAGCTGAAAGCAGGCTGTTTCTCTCATGAAAGGTTGACTTTTTAGAGACATGTGGTTCTCACAGTTTAGCCACACGACAAACATATAATGATCATATGGAATATGATGCAATGCTGCAGATTAAACTGGCCAACAGTATCTGAAGTTGTTCAAATGAGCATGACTTGAAGAATCTACAGAGGTAAAATGCCATATACACACAAATGCAGCAGATATTAACCCAGAAACATCAGATGCAGCCTAATCAGGGAATGTTTTATGGCACAATGAATACCTCAACTTTTCCTACTTAACGTACATTTTGCTAATGCTTCAAACTCAAGTAAAGTTTTCAATGCAGGACTTTTACTTGCAGTGGTATATTTTCACAGTGTGGTATTACTACTTTTGCTTAGATAAAGGAACTGAATACTCCAGCTTTCATTTACGGGATAGTGAAAGGCTTGAAAGAATATGTAATGGCACATCTCTTCCACTAGATGTCAGTCATGTCCTGTATAAAATGTAAAGCATGAATCTTACCAGCCCATTTCGTTCCACTTATGACAGTTAAATAACAAACAGCATGTCTTCATCACCCACTTTTTATTATTTCCTCCTTTTTTACTTTTGCTGTTTTTGGTGGATTTTTGATGGATGATGGAGTGCAACTCTGACAACCAAACAGCACAGGTGTGTCTCACCTGGTGAAGTAGTTTCTTCCATATTTCAGCCAGTGGTCCTTAAGAATGTCCTCCACACTCTGTCGCCTAGTGGCCAGGATGGACAGCCATGCCAGCACGGCCCAAAGCCCATCCTTCTCGCGAATGTGGTCTCCACCTGAGAGAGGTTGTGTCATGAAGTTTACCATATGCAGGGGAAAAAAAGAAAGAAAAAAAAAACATGAGAATTTAACTACAGTCTACTTTTCTCCCCTCGCATAAAATTTCAATTGAATTGGAGCATCTTTTGATCTAATAACGTGGTGAGAGATACAGTACCTGTACCAAAGCTTTCCTCTCCACACAAAGACAGTCTGCCTGCATCCATTAGGTTCCCAAAGAACTTCCACCCAGTGGGAGTTTCATATAACTCTATTTTTGTTGCCTTCGCTACTCTGCAGGAAATCAAACAAAGGAGAATTCATAGAAAGCACAATGAGACTCTGAACCAACAGAGGTGAAACACTGAAATAAGATAATATGATTCTTGTTATTATTAATGCCTGCTTTTGCATGTTTGAATTGAATGATTAAATCTAATCTAGGGATCTATTAGCAGGCTTTGGCTTGGTAAAATCGCCCGTTCATTGGTTCTGGCAGTGATGTGAGAGCCAGGCTGTACTTTTACCTGTCTAGGGCTGCACTTGTGGGCATGCTGCGGGCGAAGCCTCTCACCCCTGTGTGCTGGAAGTACGGGATGCAGAAGATGTTGTCAGCGATCACAGCCACAGAGTCAGGTGGGGTGACGAAGAAGCCATGCCTACCCAGGATCATGTTGCGGTCCTAGGGGGGGCCGACAGACAGACAGAGGTCAGAGGTCAAGGCCTGCAGTTCAGTCTCAGGATTCCTCCTGACGTGAATGCGAAAGATCTTTCCGTCCAGTTAGAAAAACAGAGGAATTTATTTGATTTTGCTTTAGAAAGTCTAGCGAAAGAGGCAGTACACTCACCCCATCACCATCAAATGCTGCACCAAAGTCATACTGCCCGTCTCTCATGCTGTCAACCAGATCTGCAGCGTACGTGAGGTTAGGATCCGGATGTTGACCGCCAAAGTCCTCCAGCGGGACACAGTTGATGGCAGAGTTGACTGGGCAGCCCAGCTCCTCGCAGAGTATTCTCCTCACATACGGTCCTACCACTGGGAGTGCCCGGAGGAGGACAGAGAGTGATGAGAGAAGACCGGTATGAGGACAGTGATGAACTGCTGAAGTCAAATATGGTGTTGCACGCTGCAGCACTAAACTAGGTTTATGCTGTTTGCTGTTGTGGGTGTGTGTAAGAAGCGGCGGGGAGGATGTGAGGACTGTTCAGCAATAGTTTCAGTTTCAGTGTTTGGGGACGCTCTAAATAGCTCTAGCAACCTAATCATTATGAATGGTTCTAAAGTCAACAGTTCCTGTAACCTCATGTCACCTTTCCAGTGTTAAATGGCAAGCTCAACACTTTCCAACAAGGCTGTGACACTCTCTGCACACTGTGCTCATTTTAATCACTGCTACAGTACAGTATATGGTGAATGGTTTGGATTGCATCATGACTGGACTCGTGTCAGTGGATTGACGAACACATCACGCAATACTCGGATGTTTTTGGTGACTGACAGGCCAAACAGATCGCTGTGTGCTGATCCGTCCGTCACGTTTGACCTTGTGCAAACATTTAAGGAACATGAGCATCATAAACATGTTGTTTTTCAAAACTTATGACGCAGTTAAAGAAACAGGTCATACCGAGCCTCATTTAAAGTTGACAGAAAGTTCATATTATATTGATTGTAATGTATACTGTGATGACACCATTAATTGAGCACTTAGCTCTTTTCTAACCAAAAGAATTAATACAAATAAAGCAAAATGTGTATGTCTTGATACGATTCTCTCACCTCCATGCATGGCGTCCAGTCTTATCTTGATGTGGTTTTCACCGGACAGAAGCTCCTTCAGAGCAGCAAAGTCAAAGATGTTCCTCAACAGGTTAGCGTAGGATTCCACAGAGTCCACAATTTCCACTGGACACAAACAGAAATGAAAAACTAATTTGCCATAATTTCAAATGGCGAAAACATATTTATGTCAAAAACATAAAGATTAAAGACATAAAAATTCCATATAATTAATTTAGATTTTTACAGTACTTGTAGATGTAGCAATAAAATAACATCTTCAGACATGTTTTCATTACTCTGGCACCCAACCACCTCTCTTCTCTTAATTCAAAGCGATGGGTAACAGATTGATGCCGCGCTTCACCTGTGAAGGGTTTGAACTTGTTCTCCAGATCAAACATCTGTTTGCCCAGGGTTGTCAGATCGACTTGCAGTCCGGGACAGATGGCAAACTCCTCAATGGTCCTGCTGATCTGAAAGATCTTGTTTGTGACAGCCTCCTTAGCTGGGCCTGGATGCAGGAGAACATCTCTGATATTACAGGTGATATATGCATTTAGTGCATTTAGAGATGCACAACCAGGATAATTAGATGGTCTTCAGGGGTATTTGGGGGATTTATTGGAAAAATAATATATATCTTTTCAGATTTTGTGTCCAGACAAAGTCTCAAGCTTTATCTTAGTACTGTGTCTGTGCCACATATTATCTATCCCACTTCTCTCGTGACACTATTTTTCACTTGGCTGATGCCCCTGCATGTTTCCTCCTCTCCAGTTACCATACCTCCATTTGCAGTATTGAACTTAATGCCAAAGTCCCCATCAGGTCCTCCAGGGTTGTGGCTGGCAGTGAGGATGATGCCTCCGATTGCTTTGTATTTCCTGATCACGCAGGAGATGGCCGGTGTGGACATTATCCCGTGGTGTCCAATGATCAGACGACCCACCTGTGGAAATGTCACACAGGTGTGTCTATGAGTTGGCTTGCATTAGTGTGTATCTTAATTTATCTAAGTGGGTGAGGGGAGGGGATGGCACTGAATATCAGGTTTGGTGTGTCATGCTTCTTCCTAAAGGTAACTGGGACTAGAGTTTCATTTAATGAATGCAGTTCACCAGCTAGTTTTATTATGTGTAAGTGTATATGAGATCTCTCTAAGTATACCATCCGACCAAGAAAGCGTCACAAGCTCAAAGCTTTTGTAATTTAAACCCGAGGACCACAGAGAGCTAATTACTGATCCTGGCAAGAGGGTTGAAAACAAAACAGGTTATCTGTTTCTATTTTCTATTAAGACAGCAGAGTAGCCAGGAGCTGCAGTTACAGCAGCAGCTTTTCTGCATTCATCCTTTAATTTCTCAGCGTTACATTGTTCTGATGTCATGTTGCATACTGTCTACTTTGACTCACATATGCTGGCCATTTCTACTGTGCTTTCATATTTTAAGTTGATAAAAGCATTAAAGCATCAGCAAACTGCTGCCAGTTGCTAAGTGCAATTGTAACTGGATGCTAGAATACGGGTTATGTCACAAATTATAAATGCTTTTCAATGTAAAAAAGTAGTGCAAACAGCGACGTTTATTTTGTATTTTATAAATACACCATTCAGGAAAAGTTTTGTCTCGATTTTATTTTTTATGAAACTGGACATCAGATTTTCCTAAGGATAACAAAAAATAGTTACAGCCGACAAATTTCTTTGAGTTTTAATGTCACTCAAAAGTTCAACTTCAGTTCACATAATTTTTAGATAGTTTGTTGAGTCTACAGCAGTGCTCAAACCTCTGTGAGGTTACTTGCACAGCTGTGCTTCATACTAAATGCCAACATTAGCATGCTGACATTGTCATAATGACATTACTAACATGTTGACCAGCAGGTAACTAAAGGAGAGTTACGATGATAAGTTTACTTAATTGACAATCTTTATTTAGTAATTAGCAATAAACAAGACAAGACACATTTTACAGCAGAGGATGTGGATATTTAGTCACAAATCGAAGTATTAGACAAAATAAAACCATGACTTGATGGTGGCAGTAACTGCAACATGAATGTGTGAACCAGATTTTATGGCAGTCCATCTCATAGTAAAAAAGTAATAATAATAATTACTCAAAACCACAAATGTGGAACCTCATGATGTTGCTAAAGGAAAAGAGGATCACTGTAATCATCCTTTGAATTTGTGTGAAATGTCACAGCAATCCTTTAATTAGTTGTTGTGATATTTCAAACTGCGCATGCGCACACACATACACAATGGGCCTTTTGATTTCATGCATAGTACCTTGACGACCCCCACTATTTCTGCTTCACTTCACTGTATAACTTGGTTAAAAGCTCTGGTAAAAAGTTAATGGACTTTGACTTGGGATTGTTTGTTTGTTTACTTGTCAAACTAATACAATACAACTTAAACAAACATTTTTCTTTTCAGTTTAAAAGTTCAAATCATCTGTTTGGATACTGTTTACATTTGGATAACATACTATACCTTTAACTTATCAATGTTATTATTCAAACTTAATTCAATATTGTGAAATACAACCACGTGTCTAAAGTTACAACTGAGTACTAACAAGACATGAGGCTGGTACAACCAATGACAACAACGGCACAATAACAGGTGATGGGGGCAGGTGACATTGATATACAGGCTATCACCCAAACACACACATGCACAAACACACTTACCAGCATGCACACACAAACAAACACACACACACGCACACACGGTGACACTGACCCCATTGGCAGCTGCCATCTGCACAATGACCTCAATAGCTGTTCGGTTGAAGAAGCGCCCGTCTCCCCCCACCACCACTGTTGATCCCTGGCGGTCACGTAGGTCAATAGAGGAGAAGATACTCTGGATGAAGTTGTGAAGGTAGTTCCTCCTGGACTGGAATACATAGACCTTTTTCCTCAGGCCGTTGGTGCCGGGTCTCTGGTCGGGGTAGGGGGCTGTGGGGGCAGTCAACACCTGCAGAGGACTGTTGTCCATTGTGTCAAAATGAAAATCCAACCTAATGCAACAGCGTGCAGCGCCGGGGAACCTGTTGTTTAAAGGGAAATCCCCTGTCAGTTGACATGGGGAATGGCACACGGGGGCAGAATGGGAGGGTAAAATCTTGACTCCTCCTATTATTTCGCTGGTAGCACCAGGGTTACAGTGGTACTTCTGACGCCCAAAATAACCTTTCAAACTAATGTGTGTGCAGAGGCTGGGGGAGTAACTGAAGACGCTCCTTCACACATGTGCGGGGAGATCACTGTCAAGGCCGCGGGCCCACTCACAAAGAAATGTGTGTGTGTGTGTGTGTGTGCCCGGGTGTGTCCGGGTGGAAGCACCGAGGTGTTATGGGAGCAATTCGTCCATCTGTGAACGGCTGCAGCTGTGCTCAGAGTAATGATATGCAAAAAGAGGGATGACATCTCTCATCGGAGATCCACTGAGTGCTATTTTAAGAAGGGGATATTTACCCTTTCTTAAAGCTGAGTGTGTGAACAGAGAGCGAGAGCAGCAATTGGAGTCATTAGAAACACATCTGAACATAGAAAGTGTCTGTTTACAAAACAAACACAATTTGTCAAATCTAATTATACATGCAGCACAATTAAATCAGAGTAAAAGGTATGTGCATGAGACAGAACAACACTGCCCTCTAGAGTTTTTTAAGGGCTCCTAGCGACACAGTGCAGAGGAGAGTTTGGCGTCACAGGCTCCCTCTGAAAGTTTTAGAGTGTAGTAATAGCATGAACATGCATTAGTCATTCATTTACGAGACTTTGGCTTCAAAACAAAGGCGGTGCATTCAGTTCAAGGATGACATAACCCTGGGCCAAATTTCTGTTGACACAGAGATACCATGCTGTGCCCAGCCAATGCCAGGACCGCAAGCAAACTACAGCCCATTATAACAAACAGGGGAATTCCAGTTTGTCTTGGTTAGTTAGGGACTGATTTGGAAAGAAAGGTTTTCATAAAACTTTCATTCACAGATATCCACATTAAGTCATAATCATACTTTATTACTTTAATACTATTTATCAAAATTGATAAAACATTGCAAATATATCAAAAATAAAGTATGTAAGGCAAAGATGAATGTTACCAATAGCAGTGGTTCCCAACCTAACCTTTATTGCTGTTGACCCTGCAAAACAAAACAATGTCTCCTCAGGCTCTTATAGATGTATCTCATGACCCCCTCAAGAGTTCTTGACCCCCATGTTGGAAACCACTGTTGTACACTGAGAGTCAATGTGACCCAATATAAAAACTACTCATGAATGGCTGTTATGTTTTGACTTAGTCTCCATAACCTATGACCTCTGAGACACACTGAGTGAATATAGTATATAGTTTATGCTAACTGCTAACTGTATTTCAGTATAAAAATGTTAAAGTGTTCTGTTACATAAGAAGCTTGTGATATATTCTTTTGGCTCTCCCTGTTTAGGACACAACAGCAGTTGACACTTGGGGGAAGCATCTTCCTCTCTGCCCAAGCCTTCATAAACCATGGCTGCCCACACGAAGCATTGCCAAGGCTCTTCGTCTGGTTAATACAGTAATGTCACTGGGGAACGTTGGTGATGGATCACTGAAAGACACCCGTCTGAAATGAGGCTGAAGTGGAAGAAGCCACGGGGTGGAGAGAGATCTGGGTGAATCTGAGGGAGCAAGAAGCCTTTTGGCCCGGCCTCCATTGAATTCCTCTCCTACGCTCTGAGCGCCCCTTCGGTCTCATGTGGAAATACCTGCCATTCAGGTTGGTGTCTCCGCAGGCGTTGAACCACCATCCTCCTGGAAGATGACAGAAATTACACATTGTGCAGCTGACATTGGATGGTTTAATGAGTATTCATTAAACCCCATCCCAAACATTGCATTACATGAGGACAAGCATGTTTACTGCATGCACATCTGCTGCACCTGTGTGGTCTTGGGCACAGTTGGAGTCCTGTTTTTTGTCGTTGTCCCTGTCCTTGGTGGAGAACATCATGCCTGTGTGGTTGCTCATGGGGTCCGGCGAGTCCCCAGACAGATGTGTGAGGTGAATGGTGTAGTTGCTTTCCGGGCCGTTAAGTTGGAATCTGTATTCGATGAGGCGCCTGCCCTGTTTCCAGTCTTCTAGCTGGATGTGAAGGACAGAGTTGCCCTGAGCAGCTAGAGCGTGGATCTTCCTGAGACCCAGCCAAAACTCCCCTGTGAGAGAGGCATCACTGAATGTGAGGGCTGATATGATTTGACAGATATCTTTGAGATGCGAGGCACACAAACTTGCATGCAGATGTGCAGGCACGCTCTTACTTGCTTTTACTTTACGCTTTTAAAGTTATAAAACTGGAAATGTTGTAATCATGACGTATGCTAAGTAATTTAGAATTTGACAGTCGTGACTGAATTTTCTGACATTAGATGGGTAATGGCGCTTAGAGCATCGGGAAAAGAATAGTGTCTCTCACCTTGAAAATCTCCAAACCCATTTTCATACCGCTCCCAGGTTTGATCAAAATTCACTGAACCATCCCTCCTTCGCTGGATGACTGTTGCGCCATGACCTAAATGGAAACAGGAGGGGGAAAAAAAGAACTGGATGATTTTTAACATTGTAATTGTGAGATTTTCATCAAATAGCTTTTAGTATTGTTTGTGGCTGACATTTTAATCAGCAACAGCTATTTAATGTTTTTGCAGTCTGGTCTCTTTGTGTCACGTAGTTTGCATCGTTAGTGGCGGAGTCCGCCATTCCCACGCCAATTTGGAGTCAAATTGGCTTCACACGTATGAGGGATTCACTGGAAACAATTCATGCATGTAATCCAGCATTAAT
>JBCAUF010000036.1:7748284-7762842 GCA_038406115.1 Haemulon aurolineatum
AAATCTGAAACAGAAGCCTTCACTACAAAGATACCACTAACTTTACAATCTGACATGCCAGTTCGCAGATTAGAAGCGGGGAGCTTTCAAAGCCTCGTGGAGGATCTCGGGGGAGAATATTAGCGCCGCGAGTTTACAGTAAAAACACGGTGCAAGTTCGCTGATTAATTACGAGCGCAAATGCACTCATATCGGCGCACAGTTCAAAAGATAGACTACAAAACATCTTGACTCCAAGATGTTTTGGGCTAGCAAATCCGAAGCGTGCCTGCGCCCGAGCACACACACACACACACACACTGGAGTTGCACTTTGGCGCATGCACACACATTCATCACTGTAGTCGCTCTTATTGAACCTCACAGAGCTGGGAAGAAGACACAAAACGGCCTTTAGCCCTCTTTAACGGCAATTTGAGAGAGCAAGAATGACTCAGAGATGAGGTTCTGCGCTGCCGAGCGATCAGATGAATGGGAATTAATGAGGAGAATCCCAAAGTGATTTCCCCCCCTTTCACATGGACAATCTTCGCCCGGTTTCAATGCGGCTGCACACAGGAGACCGTCTCCTTAACAATCATTATCCATCTGTCAGGAGTAATTATGACTCCAGGACCAAACGGCATCAGTCACCAGTGAGACTTGACTGGCACAATCCATAAAGTCTGCAACAATCAAAGCGCCGGTGGGTCTGTCATTTAAGATGAGTGTGTGATGTCATTTTAACTCAACCACTTCATGTGTCTGGATAGTTGACAAATCGGAAAAAAAAAAAAAAAAAACAAGGTCGAGAGTCCACGCGAGCAGCTCTGCGAGGCTACACAGCGACGCTTTGAGCTAAACACTAACATCAACGTGCACTCAGTGAAAACAGCCACTAACAGACCTTGTTTCCTGTGGTGATGACAGCTTAAGTGACACAAATGATCCATTTCTCTCCTGTCACATATACTGTAGACTGACAGGAAGAAAGGCCCTCCAGCAATTTCAACTCGTACAATCATGCAAGAGGTGCAGTTGTGCTGTTGTTGTGCGGTTGATCAGATCCCTGATCAGTGCATGAATAAGAGACTTAGAGATGAGAGAAACTGCAATCGTAATATGTGTTTCGAGTTCATTTGTGGATAATTGCTGCTAGCTAAACCGGTTGACACCATGGCTGGAGTTAGGTCTCTGGTTACTTTAAAGAAAGGCATGGAGGAGATTATCTGGTTGGGCTGTAAGGTTGGGTTCACGTTAAAGGTTCCATATTATGCCCCTTTTCCACAAATTAAAATAGTTCCCAGGTGTGTTAAAGACATGTCTGTGCATGGTCAAAATTGCCTTTAGATCAAATATTGTAGTTCTCTCTTTATCAGCTAAAAACAGCTCTTTTCATAAAGGTGTGTTTCATGGTCTGTCTCTTTAAAAAGACTTTGATGCTTGTTTGTGCAGCCAACAACAGAGCAACCACTTCTTCCAGGTCGTACATTCGCCATTGTTCCAATCAAAGCAATGTTAGGGAGCGGAAAATTTCTTCAGCCGTGGAAAACCTTCACCTGAGGCGGTGCCACCAACCTGTTTAGTCTGGCGGTGATGTCACCGGCAGACTATTTTCAACTGGCCCGTTTAAGCACACATTGTCTAAAGACTGAGAAAGCAAAAAAAGGAGAGGATAAACCTTTTTTAATACCAGGGGGGATTGTAGACAGGCTGGTGATGCATATTATTGATGGAAAACCGTTCTTAAGTGCATTTTGCATAATATGGGACCTTTAAGGTAAGGGGAAACAAAGACAAGACCAAAACAGATGCAATCACGAGTGTAAACACATGAGTGGCAAAAGAAACACATCTGGATTTCACGTAGATATGAGAGGCATGTAAAAATGGGTCGACGAACCATTAACGAGAGATATTTGTCACGGGCACTTGGGTCTTTATGTGCATCCAGACTGCTGATCTTAGACTATACACCGTGAATGATAGAGCTTGTGTGGTGCAAAAGTACGTCATTACATTTCTGAGTCTGAACACAACACAGACACTAAAACACTCTTAAAAGCCTTCAGAGAGGCGGATATCTTCTCCCACTGCTTTCGAGTACTCTTGGATTTTGATTCTTGACTCCACAATAGGTCTGGGTTTAAGAATAAATGCGAAAAAAGTGCCCTGCCACTCTGAGTCACAGGCAACCCCATGCATTAGGAGGAGAGCCTATAGTCAAGCCTGCATATGGAAATGTGTGTCACACTGGATTATAGAGTGTGTCTACTAACCCAGGGAACTGTAATGGGAATTGGGAGATTAGCCTTTTACCCTGCAAAGAGAATGAGCTCCTCTCTCTTTCCTCCATCTCTGCCTCCTTCCACGTTGCTCTCTTTTTCTCCTGCGAGGACCCGACTCCAATAACTCGAGACACAATGCCAGTCGTGGACCACATTTTCAGAGAGGGACCCTCGCTGGCCCGAAGACTGGGGCGCTCAAATTGCTGTGACAAGACACCGAGAGCCGGATTTTACATTTCCCACCGCAGACCCAAATTAGCATAACTGTAATACTGCCCGAGGTCAAACTTCTTGTTCTAGAAAAATCCGCCCCTAGCAACGAGGCAGCGTAATTAAGAGACAGTCAGATCTTCGTCCCAGCTGCTGTTTGCCTTTGAACGTAACCCGACAGTTACACGCAAACATGTACATTCACCCACTACCGCATGTGCGCAAGTAGACCTTCTGTTTCTCGCGTGTTCCTCAAGCTTCTTCACACTTTGTTTGGGTGGTTCGGGAGGGTTTTTTTGTTTTGCTTTCTCTTCGCATCTCCCATGAGCGCTGGCAGGAGTCAGACAGGAGGAACAAAGTCGCAGACAGCTATTGATGGACTATTGCGGGGGCCGACATCCTTTAGTGCGGGGCCCACCACCAACTGCCTGCCGTCCAATCAAAGAGTCCGGCAGCCACCCACCGCTGAAGCAGATTACTCAGACCGTGACTAAAGGCTTCCCTCTCTTCCACCGCCGGAGCTGCTGGATGTTAGCAAAAGACAGCACAATGCAGCGACGGTGCAGGGGCGTGCACGTCACATAGGATGTCGTTGCCGGTGATGCTTTAGGTGAATACCTCATCACGGGATTGCGAGTGCCGCCGCGGGTCAGGAGGGTACGCGAGGTGTGGATGTTTTGCCGCAAAGCACGGCGAATGACTCGGGAGTCGTACACCCTTCCAGCGTGAATTATTAATAGTGGAATCCAACCACGACACACTCCTGTCAAAACACACCGAGCTCCTCTCCTGCCATACGTCGGCATGTGCTGCATATTATATCAGCGTGAGCGAATCCTCCTCCTGCGTCTCCCAAGCGAACGTCTCAAGGTGACACGGCGACTACGCTTTTTTTTTTTACTGCGCTTTCTCTCATGCATGTAAAGCTCAGATGCCTCCATTAGCGGCACGGTACATTTGGTGCACATCGGAGATGCAGCATTTCGGCTGGCCTCACTTAAACTAATAGGAAAGAGGTGAAGTGATTCATTAGCTGTTTTCATAAAATCTTACTTAAGCCTTAATGGGCTGAGGAATATCACAGCGGCAGCGGCCCGCGTTCGTCAGGACCAAAATGTCACGACGCAAAACTGATTTAACGCAGCGCCGGGTAGAGTCATCAAGCATTGACTCTCGAAGTTGCAGGAAAAATGAGAGGGCTGTGGCAACATAACATTACCAGTGGATTACGATTGTGGAGACCCGTCTGTGTGAAATAAGTTGCAGCTTCCTGTTGCATGAGGCAATTTAACGGTGGTTTTTTTTTTGTTTTATTTTTCTGGGGCATTTTTTTGCTGCTATTTCTACCCCATAATAACGTATGTGGTGTCGAGATCCAAACTAGGCCGTGGCGCTCTACTGTACTGTACGCAGACGTGAGGTTTCTGCTGTTCTGCTGGGGATGCAAATGAGATCTCTGCAGACCACAACAAACGAAAGGCTACAATTAATGGGTGATTTCATTGCAGCTTCATGGGTCTTGACATTGGAGGAGGTTTGAACAGGTGGATGCGACAGAAGCAACACCTGCATATAATGCAATCTAGTGCAATAATCCTGCAATAAATGAAAACATCCCTTTTATTAGGGCTGTGTAATAGATTATACTGTGGCTTGCTGTTGTATTTTTGGCTCAATTGTGTTTTAAATGGCAAAAAAAAACCTGAATTGCCGCCATTTTGACTGACGGTTAAGTACAGAAACTGTGCTTCAAACAGCATCGTAAGTAGAGCAGGAGAGCAGCACGTATGCCAGGTGTTCCCAGCAGTCTGGCTGTCTGATAGGACGAGCAGATGTTCTGCGGTGACTTGGAGCCTCCCCGTAAAGATGCTCCGCTTGTCTTCATTCAAACCAAACGGGTGTCGTTGGTTTCAATTCCGCGGTCTGGCTCCGGCGAGTTTCGACCTGCCGCCGTTTACTTTGTGGCCTCGTTGCTGTGGTTACTCTCTCTCTCTCTCTCTGCCTGATCAGCACATACATGATAACGTCCGGCTGACTGACAACTGTGCAGTGCAACACAGGAAAAAAAAAACACCCTCATGTTTGACCTTTCTGAAGGAGAGACTACAGGTGATTTTTAATGAGCTGCCAGTCGTATCTGCATCCCTCCAATCTGATCTGCATCACAATAATAACGCTGCAAAACAACCACTCTAAAATCAATGACACTGCAGCACTCTTCATCCCAGCTCCCCCCCCACCTCCCCTCTGCTCCACAACAGGGGGGGCCCTTTGGCTCGCCTCCACGCTGCCTCTTGTTTCTCTCCTTTCATTTTTCTCCACTCTCCATCGCTCTTGTTCTTCTTTCTCCGTTGATCCCTGTCACAAGCGATTACATCACTTTCCGTGCACGATAGGTGCGCACAAACCCCCCAACCAAAAAGGAAAAACACCCCGCGCTCTGCTGTGTTCGAGTGTCTGTGTGTCAAACTGCTCAATGAGTATCTGCTCGTGTGAAGCCTGTGTGTGTGTGTGTGTGTGTGTGCGTGTACATGTTTGTGTGTGCACGCGAGTGGCCGATGGCTGTGCATTTAAAACATATCTGTCTGGAGGCAGAGCTTAGCTGCTGAGCTTTGATCACAATATGCCTCCCCAAAGCACATGAGGTCAGGCGCAACACGGAGAAACCATCTGCCAGCCAACATTTCCCACTACTCCGCTTTCTATCAGCATCAACTTCATGCCACTTTCAAAGAAAACTTCTGCCAGAGTGCTGAGCAACAACTGGGGTGTGAACACACACACACACACATGTGGCCAGGAGGATGAATCTTGAACAATCATTAAATTCTTATACAGCCTATGACTTAAATATAAAGCTTTCTAAATTAAAACACGCGTGGCTGACCTTTCCTGCTATGAGAGCTGCTTTTTTTTCCTGGAAGGGACTGTAGAAATCTATTAAAAGCTCCATTACGCTGTGATTAACGCTGAAAATAATGGGAAAAGTAATTTTATCTCTAATTCAAATCCAAGTTCCAGCCACAGCATTCGGGAAGATTTGGCCAAATTGGTTTCTGCACATTCATATTTACTGTACAGTATGTCGAAATCATCAAAACTAAGTGAGGATTTCAAACCTTTCCCAGGGGACCACACACACAACCCATTTTACATGTGCATTAATATACTGCATATACGTGTGACTGAACATTTCAAAGGAAATCAAATGGTGGCTGGTGTTTTAAAATCCCAATTCTAGCAGACCAAAAGTGTCTCGCCCGGGAAAAAAAAAAAAAAACCCACTTTGATGTAAAGCAGGCCTGCAGAGGGGTAAAAGCTGCTCTGCAGAAAAGCTCTGCACTCTGCTCACAGCCAGTAAACTGTGTCAGAGTCTGTTATGTTGTATCCCACCAGTCGTAAAGTGTCACATTTTTCTTTGGACAGATCTGCGCTGACTGAGCAAGGGAGTGCGAGGCATCGTGAAATCCGCGGTCTGAAAACATTGGGTGCGACTGACCAGCACGTGTGAAACTGCTGATTTTTGTAGTGGCAGAATGCGATTGTGCCTCTCTTGGCTGCTCACACTTTAAAAACCCACAGCTGAGTAAATTAGTCAGAGGCTCGTTCCTATTTGCTGTCGCTGTTCAGGTGATGCAATGTTTGACACAATTAAAAAGCCCATTTTAGCTCATGAATTCTGCATTCGTGCAGAAAATGAATGAGCTGCACAACATTTTTCACCCCTACTACACGCTCGATTCAGAGACGACCAGCCGAGCCAATTAAGAGGAAAAAAACAGAATGACAGAAAAAGAGAAAATGACTGCTGAGTGTAATGAGTGTACATATCTGCATTTCCACTATATCGTCACGATCACAAAGAAATGAGAAGCAGCAGGGAGACCCGGGGTGCTCGCTCAAGTTTCTGCGGCTTAATTGGGTTTTTCCATGAAATTACACAGAGGTCGTGTCAAACAAAGAGCTATTCTGTCCGACTTGGTCAGAATGAATATTGCCATAATTATCACACTTTCATCTCTTATTTATACAGTATGCTAATGATACTTACTGCTGAAGAACACATGTGGAAAACTGTTCATCCCACTGAATAAACTGAATTCAACAGTCAATAACATACAGTATGCTTTAGGTCGTTGTGTATTTTAGGTGAAATTTGACTTATTTTCATTTTGCTATAAGACCGGCAAACCTCGATCACCTGATATGAGAATTTTCTTAACATAATGGTGCCAATAGTTGACAGAACAGACTGTTCAATGTCTCATTTTTGATGTCTCCAGCTTTTAAAATGAGACAATTTTCGGCTTTCACCTGTTCAACACAAGCATATTTCAATCCACCTGTGCTTGGGTTCAATTCAAAAATCTGACTAGAAACAGAGTAAACTAAAAAAACAGAAATCCCACCGAGAAGTTTTTGTGCGCAGCTGAAGAGGAAAGGTGCGATGGAGACGGGCTTTGTGAATGAATCATGAGCATTGTGACATTTTATTTGTCACTAAAGCTTCAACTGCAGTGAACAGGCTTGCTGCGGATGAAAAAGTAAGACGTGTGTGACTCAATGTGGTTCCTCAAAAACATGAAACAAACATAAAAGTCATATTTCCATCATGTTCTCTCTTGTTTTCCACCATCTGAGCCTTGAATGGCCCGTTTGGTGTCATCTTGTTCTGCTTCGTCTTCATGGCACCCATCTGGAGAGTTAGTGCCATGATGACATTGTTGGGTTTTAGACCTGATTAATCGATTACTCAAGAAAATAATCAAAAGACCAACAGTTGCAGCACTAAATTGTCAATTTCTGTTGAAGAACAATGATATGGAATCACTGGATCTCCCATCTACCTGCTGAGTCCCTGTGTCTTTACACCTTCATGGCTCGAGAAGACAGGAATTGGCCACAGCTGATTTCAAGCCGGGCACGATGGGATCTGATGGGTGTGCTGACGGTGGGGATCATGCAGGCAGGTGGAACGATTTCAGGCCAGTGACAGCCTGCACAGCAAAGCTTTAACACCGTGATGGTGGCGACGTAATGAGTCAGCGCATAGTCGGGGCGAGAGGAGGCCATTGTTTGCCGCTTCTGTGAGCGGAGGCGACGCTCGTAATTCATCCGGCCTTCCACTGAATCATCGATGAGGAGAAAAAAAAGGAGGCCGAGGGCTTTGGCTGCCGTGTCACAGCCATTTTGCTCATCACTTCAATTCACGACCGCGAGCTCGCCGCTGCTGACGCTCTCTGTTACCCTGGCTTGACTACAGAGTGGCGTAATGTCCTCTGTAGGGTCTATGATGAGTGTGTGTACTCACCCACAAACAGATAAATCAAAATAAAGTGAGACTCACAGCCACGCTCAGCCAATCCCAACATCCCCGGGAGCTGTCGGACGAAGATTCACAAGCACGCCTGTTGAGTCACATGAAGTGGCATTTTTCACAAAAATGAGTCACGAGTTGGGAGGGGCCACAGTTCTTGGGGCGCGTGCCAGCATCTCCACTTGTGGGTCTGTTTTTCTTTTTCTCTTTTTTAGATTTTTGTTTTTTTTTTTTCTGACAGTGATCGTGGATGAAAGGCGCTGTCTGCCCGGGTGCCCGTGGCCCCAGAAGCCCGGGTTCACAGAGCAGGCAGCCGCTCGCAAAAAAACATCCAGCGTGTGTCGTATCAATTTTCAAGCTAACCTGAGTTCATTTCGCCGCCACTGCCGAACCACTTTTACAAAAACTACAGCCACGAGAGCGGCAGCATCCTCTGCAACGTTTTCATGCAGACTGAACGCTGGGATTTCAAAACCTAAAAAATAACATTTCGCCATATACACAGACTCACACATGCTTCATTTTTACAATTTTACAACTGTCAATTGCTATAAATATTTGAATGCATTTTCATGCTTCATGTCCAGAACCTCTATTTTTGCTTGGCATTCACTGTAGTGTTTCAAGCACCCTGCTGTGCAGCATTAATTGACGATCAAGTATGCTCCAAATATGCAAAAAAGGAACAAATATGAGTCATCCTTGTCATGAAGCATGTATCCCAAAATCTTGCATTTGAAACCTCTTGCTCTCATAACAGCTTTTAAACAACACAACTCCAGTAAAGGCCCAATGAAGTCTTCGTAGACTTAAAACCAGTTGAAGTTGTGGGCTCGAATCCAGTGTTGAAACCACACGCAGGATTACTCTGTTTAAAAAACCTCCGTGTTGCACAGTGAGTACAGTTTATGCTGTTGTTTTAACACTGCGGCAGCATTTCAGCGATTCAAATAACGTGAAAGAGCATTTTTCATGAGGCGAGACACAAGAGTCTCCCCAGAGAAATATCTTCATTCCCTTTGAAATGAAGGGAGGTGTAATGTTTAAAATGACGCAAATGCTTTCTTTTAGGTGCCGAGTGCAAAAATAAAATTAAGTGGGACGGGGGGAGATGAATACATGACAAGTGAGGGCAAGAGGTTGTGGCTGAGTGATGTTTTATACCCCCACATTAACACATTAATCCCCCTCTCGCTCTCCGGCTCATCCCCTCTCTGTCTCTCTCTCTCTGTCTCTCGGCATCTTTGCTTAGCGGCACACACTAATCTGAGATAATAGCTCAATTGCAGACTTCTTAATGATCACTTTGGGCGAGGTGGCTTTGAGACACGCAGACACAGGGCAGTAGGCCAGTAGGGCTGGCAACCAAGTAAACAAACAAACACACACAAACAAACAAACACACACGCACGCACACATGTGGATGGATTAGGAATAGGCGAGCGTGTCAGAGCAATGGCCTCTGAGAGCTTTCCACACCTGGTGCCAAAAAATGCACAGAGAGCTAAGTGCATCCTGGGAGAAAATGTCTAGTCACAGTCTGGCAGTCAGACTGGAAGGCCATTTAAAGGCTTATTAATGTTTTATTGACGATTGGACAAGAATACTATTACTAAGTGTTTTTATTGCTAAATAATTAAAAGATCCCTGCAGGTTATTCACGTGTTGCTTTTGTGCGCTGTGCATCTTGTTTGTGGCTGAGGGAGGTTTGGAAATCTGGTCTCTTGACATCAACCTCTCTAGAAGCCTGAACCAAAGAACCAGGGAGCCAAAGGCTGCAAACGCTAGCTACTCCAAACATCCTTACTATCCTTACATACTTCACATCATGAGGATCAACACAGCACTGAGCACGGGAGCTGTGAAAGGCTCAGCAGGTGTCGAAAAGCAACGCCCTTGTCCTTGCTTGCTAGCGTCCACATTGAGAGAGCAATACAAACTCCCACATGCTGACACAAACCGACACTGTGTGGAAAATGGGAAAATGACCTCTTGCATCTCCATAGCATCACTTAAAGCTCTTTCTCTCCCAAGCGATTGTCTCTGAAATGCTAATTAGCGAACCGCCGCCACAGAAAACACTCATCAACGCCACTGAAGCAAAATGGTTTTATGCTCTTTTGAGAAACAGAAAAACATGTGAAATAGCTGCAGAATCATTGAAGTTTATATTTACTTACATTAAAAAAAATGAGGAGAATTCCCATTTTAGTTTTAGTAGTTTTAGACTTTAATGACTCCTTTTTTACTCTCATTAAAAGCACAGACCTTCAGAGCTTCTTGCTTCAATGAGAATAAGATCAAAAGTAGAGATAATAGATTAAAGTCAAGTGAGTCAGTCAATTTGACTGACTTAACTCACAAATTCAACAAGTTTAGCCACAGAAAGTTTGCTTTATCCCGGCTATTAAAAACTGGTGCACTAATTAAGGCTCTATTGTGATTATGTGAACTGCAAGTAAGCGAGTTCACAGAACACAAATTGACCACAGACCCGATGGAAAACATGCCTCGTTGCGTGGAGAGATAAAGGCGTAATCCTTTCCACGCCGTGTGCAGTTGTCAACAGCCGTGGAGATTACGGAGAGAGTTTGATAGGAGCACAAACAACCTCGCCGACTCACCCTGCAGGTCAGAATTATTTCTCTCCCCGCTTTCTATCACTTCAACTTCACTCTTTCTCTGTTTTCTATTTGTTTTTTCCACATCATCAACAGCCCCTCACTACCCTGCTGTCAGACACACCCCTTCGCACGACGCAGACGAGCCTGTGGGGGGAAATGCGCGTGCACAAACCAAGACATGTTTTCAACACTGATAAATAAAAAATTATTATTCTGCATTTGCTGGCAGATCTCCACAGGACGCCAAACTTAGATATGTTGCTTCACAGTTTTCCTAAAATACTGCTGTCAGCTAGCCTGGCTGGGCAGTAGTGTCCACACGGTGAGGAGAAGAACAACTTGCCAGAGTAATGAGGTCTCTAAAAGTAGAGTTGGTGCTCCCCTGTCGCCCACGAGTGCCAAAAGAAACAGAGTCATGATGCTGCAGCGAGCATCACTGTCAACGCAGGTGAAGAGAAGAAGAGAGGAGAAGCTGAAGCTGTGTTGTCACTGGGGCCAAATTGGATGATCATAGTCGATGTTTAGGCAGAGATGTAGGTCTCACAGGACACAGCGTGAGCATTACAGAGGCGGCATCTCTGACGGAGACTTCTGACAGCAAACCTCTGTTCTCCTCTTGAAACAGGAGAGGGCGGATGAGCTACAGATCGGCGAGACAAAAAAACCACCAAAT
Organism: Haemulon aurolineatum; assembly: GCA_038406115.1. Lineage (NCBI taxonomy): Eukaryota > Metazoa > Chordata > Actinopteri > Lutjaniformes > Haemulidae > Haemulon > Haemulon aurolineatum. The sequence goes on from JBCAUF010000036.1 coordinate 7,759,375, forward strand.
CCCATGAAGTGAGGCCCACTTGTTTTCGGTCACCGTTGAATAGCTCGACTCTCGGCTTTCTGTCGACGTAGCCGCTGCAAAACCTGAAGCGTTGAAGCAGAAAATGGCAGCGTTTTGCCGTTTATGGTGAAGTCAGCGAGCAATCGCAAGAGATGAAGGCTGTAGTTGCCTTTCAGCGGTGATGACATGATCACCCCGTGGCAACACAGTAAGAGGCTCTATAGAAAAGCTATAAAAATAATCTCATAGATTATCTAATCAATTTTACAGACTGTGCAAGAAAGCAGAAAGCACCCAAACTGACGGGCCATGAGCGTGAGGTAACAACATAAATAAATAAAAGATACCTGCACGCTGGGTTTATACTCGTGGTTTTGCTCCGTCCTCAACTGGTGTGAGATGTACGGTGAGCGAGAAAGCAGCCGAGGGTTCAACGGTGCTGAACAGAGCATTAAATAAGCATCAACCAAGGGCTGCGAGGGTATCTTTTGCACTTCCCAAAACTTGGGTGTGCTGGCAGGACTCTGAGGCTGAGAGGCTTTGGAATAAAGAAATTAACTGCGACCAACGGGAGGTGCAGAGGGGCGCCAGCAGTTTCAAAGGCGAGTCGGCCTCCGAAAGGAGCTGTGCGGATTTATTAAGTAAGAGAACAAGAAAGCGGAGGAGGCTCGCGGTTTGTTGCTGACTCGGCGACACAACAGGAGGAAAACAAAAGAACACTTTGAGCCCTGGCTGCGTGGCGATATGGAACGCCTCCCCCGGCAGGTGTGGATGTTAAATTCATGAACGCGGGGATGAAACGGATCGTTATCGAGCGATCGAGTCGAGCGGACACGACGGCGAACTTTTGAAGGTAACGCCGATTAGATGGAAACCGGGTGGGGGGGGGGGATATGCGGCTATAATCAGGATGAGGATTAAACGGCGGCTCCGTGTCAGAGTTGGCACAAATCTGACTCGGAGAATTGAAGGCAGGAGTTCTTTTGTTGCCTCCGCCACTGTCAGCTGCCGTCGAGGCGACAGGCGCCGGTGGATGTGCTCCTCATCTTCCGCCCAAAAACGTTACGCAACCAGTAAACAAAACATACCGTTTCTATTCCGGTTTATGTGGGTTCAACTTCTCAACTGTCTGTCAAGGAGGGGGAAAAAAAAGGGAGTGCAGAGTTCATTTGTATGCATTCACGCATGTTTATGTATTTATGCTCACATGCGTTTTGTCCACCCTTGTGTCCACGCATACTTATGAGTGCAATTATGCATGTATGAATGTATGGGCGCATGCAGCTGAGGGAGCGGTCAGCGGGGGGAATAGAGTTTGGATGGAGAGGGGGGATGGTGTACGGGAGCGCCGTCTGGGGGGTGGACTGGTGGGGGGATGGGGTTAAGAGGGACGGGGGCCGAGGGTGGAGGATGGAGGATGAAGGCGTACCATGGTGCATAAAAGGAATGATACGGCTATGAGCAATAACAGTGTTTTAAGGGTGTTACACCTGTTTGTCGAGGTTTTCGCCCTCCCCACCTCGCCAGGTTAGAAATGAGGTGACACTTGGCATGACAAATAAGCGGCTGCGGCAGAGGTTTTTCTTCCCGTCAGCATGTTTCATAACCGCGGTCTGTTGCACGCGTTCGCCCACCCGATCCCCATGCTTGGGCATTGTGTTGCAAAAACGAAAAAAAAAAAGAAAAAGAAAAGAAAAATGTCGTGCGAATGCAAATAGAACAAAAAGTGAGACCATCCATTCAACCACTCGGAAACTTAATTTAAAAATGCAGCCACTTCACAGTCAACGGGGAAACTGACTGTGTAATTCCCGCACAGGATTTGCTGCGAGTACAAGCTAAATCCTCAGCGCGCTCTCCCCCCCTGTGTGGCATATGTTGTACAGGTTTCCACTTGGCTGCACTACGCCGTCTGTCCCTACGTCTTTTAGCCGCCTCGGATGTGGAAACAGGAAAAGCGAGTTTACCGAGGCGACCCCTGAGAGTGATTTTAATAGCAACGCATTAATTAAATATCTCCGGAGTGAGCCGGGGAGCCTCTCCTCCGAGTCAAGCGAGGGAAAAGTTAAAACTAATATCCTCGGCCGACCCGCGTGCAGGCCGCTAAAGCCAAGACCGACCGCTCGCTCGCCCACGCGGCTGCGGCAGGACGCGCGAAGAGAGACAAAATGGAAAGCGGAGTGAAGGCCACTCTTTAATATAATGGCAAGTAATGCTGCACTGTCACAGTCATCAGACGCTAGGCTGACAGTGGAAGGCTTTCAGGGGGAGTGTTTTCACTCAAAGCCCAAACGGCCCTGACGCTCTGCCTGATAGAAAACATACACGGGGTGATAAAACCTCGCAGACAATTTCCTATTTCATTCATAAAAGAAAATACCGAGGAAATAAAGCCTGACAGAGTAATGATTTCCTCTGGACGTCACGGGTTTGTGTGTGTGTGCATGTGTGTGTGTGTGTGTGAAGCAGTGACACATGAATGTTTTGGGGAGCAAAAGATGCCAATGATGACTGGTTTTCTTTGGCGTGCCTGAGGACTATAGCACGCAGAGGAGGCTGCATACAACAGGTCTGCATGTGTGGGAGTTTGTAGGAGAAAGAGGTAAGAAGCAAACAAAAGCCAAGAGAGAGAGAGAGAGAGAGAGAGAGAGAGGGAGGAAGGTATGAGGAGAACTGCACAGCGAGGATGCACCACGTATGTATGTATGCATGCATGTGTGGGGAGGTGCAGGAATTCCTCCCGAGCCACAATTAACCCAGACACAAAAGAACACAGCGGCGTGGCAAAACATGGCATAGGGGGCTTGGATTCAGCTTTGGCACAACTTCACTGGTTTCAGCGCGAGCGTTCTCCTGCCCCCCTGAAAAAATATAGGCCACTGGCTCGGAGTCAGGGAAGGAACTGGAATTCTATTATTTCCGCACAGAACAACACATCCAGGATACCTGTCAGAGCTCTGTGCACCGGACCGGTGCGCCACACGATCTGTCTCTCAGCTGGACAGCTTCTTATTTGAAGATGATTGGAAAATGGTTCCACCCAATCAACCCCCATTTAGAGTCAAAAAAAGAAGAAGAAGAAGAAGAAGAAGAAGAAAGAAGGAAAGAAAGAAAAAAAACATGCTTGGCTTGTTGAGCTTGCTATATTTAGGTGTAGCAGGGATGAAATCACCTGCACACGCTCAGGCGCCTGAGGCACACACACACACAAATGCCTAATCCTCACTCAGAGCATGATTTTATTTGTGCCTCTTTGTAAACTCTGGAAGCTTTTATGTCTCCCTGAAAATTAAAGCCCTGGAAAAATAGATAAAATGCTAATCGAATGGCATATCCACCATAAAAATAATAAGACTCTGTAAGAGGACAGAGACCTCAGGGAGATAAGGGTGCTTTTTTTTTTTTTTTTTTTTTTTTTTTTCTTCTTCATCAATGTTTCCCCCCCTTCAGATAGAGGAGATTCAACAC
>JBCAUF010000036.1:7780137-7807215 GCA_038406115.1 Haemulon aurolineatum
GTCGGAGCCTAGACGCCAATCTCAAGCTATGTTCTGCTCTAAATAAACAATTGAACGTGAGTTGTCTGACTGAACTATGCTTATTTGTTAATTCTTGTGTATTTTTAGTTGAGACTTGCAGTCGATCTGAGTACATCTATCACCGCATCGACGGGGCAAACATTCACTGTATTGGATGCTGCTGCTCTCGACAGGTTGATCTTTGGCAACAATAGGTTAAAGTCCCATTTTTTCCTCATTTGAAGGGGTTTTGGGGAGCACTGTGTGAATCATAGCACTTTTTGGACAATAGACAACTGCACAGTAATAGTGAATGCAAAAAACACACGTCACCATCCAAACATACATGGACTGCAGTCTATTGAGCCAAATGTACAGCTGCCCTCAGTAAAATGAAATATTTAATAAAAGGCAGAGTGATGTATTTTATGCTCAGGCATGTGTAATATGTAACTCATTCCCGTATCAGTTTTCTCCATCCGGTTTTATCAGAGCTTGTTGCACTCTGGAGTCTCTCCCAGAATGCAACAGGCTTATGACGGACCATTCAACCACAAGACAAACAGCAGCTGTTCAGAAAGATGCCAAATACATAATCACCTGTCACAGCCGTGTCTTCAAATGTAGCTGTATTTTGTCTGATTGCTGGGCTAATTGCTTTAACTAATTTGTTTCAGGGCAGCAGTCATAACAAATAAACCCTGTGTTTTGTAGCACATAGAAAATAAGATTGCAGTAAAAGCTCTGAGTCACCCAAAAGTGCAGGAGTCATGGCTACAGCAAAATTTTGTAACAATAATAGTGGTAATTGATAATGAGAGCATAATAATAACAGTAATTATTATAAGCTGTGCACTACCTCATGACTTGACTGTACAGTGTTAATGTCCACAGAGTAAGATGGTTATTTGTCGCCACCTTGTGGCTGAATCAGATTGACTGGGAATGCTCCAGTGAGTGACTCCTTTGGATTCACATGTTTTCCTCACTATAAAAGGGAACGAGAAGTCTGGCTTCAACACAATGATTGACTGAATAGATCAGCTGGCAGCCAGCAAGCAAACCCCATCTTTCTGATCACTGTGATAATGTAAATGAAATGCCTGAGGGCGCAGGATCAAACACAGGAAATGCATATATTTCTAATAGATTTAGATATGGTCATGGCACAGTGTAGTTAAGTCAAATTAGTCATTCCAGCTGGTTTGTATAGACCTCAAATGAAATTATAGACTGGAAAAGAACCGGCAATCATAAAACTATAAAATGTGTTTGAACACTTATACGAATCTGTTAGAAAGGCACCAATTACATCTTTGATTCTGATAATGTAGGCTGTCAAGCATCAACTGCAGTTAGCACTTTGTGCAAGCTTAAGATATAATATACTGTAAGTGAGTGTAGCAATATTTATCATCCATCCATTCATCTATCCATTTACTTAATAATTTATCTTGCCTTTCATTCCATCTTTTGTTCATACATTCATCCTCTTGTCTCCCTTCTTAAAATGTTAAAAGTTGAATACAAGTAGATACATTTGTTGAAGATCATGACATAATTTGACATTTGACTTGATATTAATATTCAAACATTCAAATAGTCAAAGGCTGAATTGTGCACTTAGTGAAACTGTCCACTGGGAGGAGAAAGTGCACTTTGAGCTTCACTGGCTTCTCCCTCTGCATTTGCAAAATCACTGACATTGAAAGGTAATGTAGCAAAGTGTACAAGAGTATGAACACACCAGTGAGTGTCTTCTTTGTCATTTTCTGTCACTTGTGATATATTTTGGTGCGACTTCTTTTGATTCATCTCCTTCTCTTTTGGTCAGAATTTTATAACCAAGATAAAGACAGCACATTGATGTTCAAACTCATACATTATCGGTATACTTACCTGAGAAATGTGCATCACCATTCATAACACTGTGATGTAATGGCACTTGGCAATTTTAACAGTTCAGTGGTAAGCTCCCGGTTTTGATGTTGATTGATTTGCATTATTGTGTTCAGGACAAAAATAGATACACTGGTTACAAGCGCTTTTTATAATGTTGCAGTAATATCTGTGGCTGTGGCATTCAAGGACTTTCAGTAAGCTTTTAAGTGGATCGTAGCATACTGTGTGATTTACAGCTGAGATGACAAGTGCTCTCAGTCACAAGTGCCTAAAGCTGCGAAAACTGCTAAAAGCTGCTGATTTGTTCAGTTCAGCGTGATGATCAGGTGCTAAAAGTCTGTTCATACATGTGCTGAACATCTCCATGCCTTTCTCCTCCAAATAATGTTAATAATCTCCTCAAAACAAATGCAGTCTGGAGACCCAAGAGAGACAGTATTTAAAATCTAGATGTCATACCATCAGATCAATATGTGCAAGTAAACTTATGAAGACATTCAATACATTTGTTTATCAGGCTTCTCAGTGTAGGAGAAACGCATGCGTAATCTATAACATTAGTTAACAATGGCCTCATTTAGCTCTCCAAGCAAGCCAGTATCAATGATATTGGCCCTGGCACTTGAGCAATAAAATGGACTGCAGTCATTATTACTGTAATTATATTAGTTGCAGCTGTGTTTGATGAGTCAAACTGTCCACAGTGGAAAAAAAGCCGGTTGAACAGCTGCAGTTATGTCTGTACAAGAAAAAAAATGACATTTTGCTTTTTTGTTCTTTTTCCAAGAGTTAGATAAGAAGATTGCATGCAATCATTTGCAGATCTGTCTGTTACTTATGAAGCTGCAGCTGGGAGACGATTAGAAACTACAGTGGCCATTCAGTGCACGCCACTCCATCAGTGCAGCATGGCAGTCTCTGTGGGAGAAGACCTGTTTTGTCTGTAGACATAATGGCTCAAGGTGACAAAAACACAGCGCATTTATCATTTTTATGTTGCATTTCTGCAGAATCCCAAATCCGAATCCCTTGAATTTTTCCACCCTGCACCTTTAATGGACAGACTTGAGAGTGGTATTGATCTCCTCATCTAAAACGTTCCCAAAATGTCTACTAGTCTAAGCACTATTTTAAATTCAAGGCAAGACATTTTCAGCTATGGCAGGTGTATTACTGGAGGATCAGCAGGCCCGGGTCAGTGAGCGTCTCTCTGAGGAAAGGCAGCATTCACTGTGGCCTATCTAAGAGGCTCAGCATAGTGTGTGAATGACGCTATCCTGGGGATCACAGAAACACCATTATCAGTGCACACTGACATCACTCAGCCCTCCACAACAGCAACGCAACACCCCCTCCACGGCTCACACACACCACCGCCCGCCTCCCGCAGCCCAGTCATTGTGCTCACCGGCCTGCCCCATTGTCTGTGTGTGAGCGTGGCGGACAATGTCGCCAATCTCTGTCCAAACCATGATCCAACACGGCTATTGTGACCCGTCTTTTTCCCCACTTAACCAGACAAGATGGTGCTCCCGTGTGATGAGGGGAGGAGGAGGAGGGGGTCCTCTGTTCTGCCTGGCACTGGGGTGGAGAACACGAAGAGGGCAAAGATTATCAATCTGTCAGACGAGTACAATCGTCTGTGGTGATCATGAGTGGACATGTGCTGCCTACACAACACCCTGCCAGGATGTCAACATCATCATGACTTCTCTAGCGACACTGAGTGTTACACAGTGGAAGCCTCTGCCCGCGGTCGGGTCCTCGTCCTTGTTTTTCTGCCTCCAGCGAGTCAAAGCCGAGGTCCTTGTACCATTTACACTGAGAAGAAGCAAGAGCAGCTTGAGCAGATCAACATTTACAACTTGACCAACAGAAAATCTTCCTCCAAGCTGGATTATTTTCACGCGAAGCGATGGATACAAAAACAAACAACTGTTGGATCTTCCACACTAACCGCTGTGACGCTTTGACTAAGGTTGTGTGATGGGATGCAGATGGACGGACAGCAACACATGACACTCACCTAACGCCAAGTGAGTAAGTGTTTTTCACAGACGTTGAGATGTTCCTGCTCACAATAGCGGTGCTGTGGTGGGTAGAAAACTAGCTGCTGACATCGAGAGCTTGAATCCTGTTTATACGATTGTATTTTGATCATCCACTTTTCAGCCAGTCTGGTTTTGGGCTGGCTGAGCTGTGACCGCTGCCATGCCTGAGATGCAGACCTTCTACCAGCCCCACCACACCATCCACCATCACCCTGGTCTCTACCTGGACCACACCCTGCTGCATGGACATGCTATGGACGATCAAGTGGAACTGTGGTGGTCCAGAGAGCCACGCCGCTCCCTGTTGTGCTACTGCGCCTCTGTGGCCCTCATACTGGGGCTGGGCTTGGGCGGCGTGGGCATCCTCTCCACCACCACCACCAGCCTGTCCGGGGAGTGGCGCCTCGGGGTGGGCACCACGCTCTGCCTCCTGGCCCTGGCTGTTCTGCTCAAGCAGCTGCTCAGCTCCGCCATCCAGGACATGAACTGCGTGCGCAGCCGACGCCGGATCGACCAGCTGAAGAGCGGCGGGAGGGCCGACCCGGCGCTCATCTCGGCGGTGGGGCTGGCGGTGATGCTCTGTGGGACGGTGCTCCTCTGCGTAGCCACAGTCGGCAGCCAAGGTCACGACAGGAAGGAAATGTTGGTGTCCGGTCTGGTGCTGATGGCTGCTGGGGCGAGCATGGCTCTTGCTGTCCTCTGCTACAGCGTGCTCATCTACCTTAAAAGAAGACGGGAGCAGAGGCGGAGGATGATGATGCTGAGGATGAGCAGAGCGAGGAGGCTGGGGAGTCGAGCTGTCAGGGTGTTCAGTGTCTCGGGAGGACAGATGAGCCCGGCCAGGAGAGAGGCATCCTCCAGCAGGACCAGCCTGATCTGAATGGACTGAATGGGCAAAATCTACCAGTACAAAAAGGAAAATTAAGACATAAATGAAGGAGAGCATGGTAGTGTTGTTTGCATTAGCATAAAACAGACTACAGTTAAAAACATCATCAAAGGAAGACCTGCAAACAGTTTGTGACAGAACAAGAAACTGGTGCTTTCAAGAGTGGCTCAGCAATCTGATAGACTTCTTAATTTTTATGTCTGAAAATATAAACTCAGTGATCACAAAACATAATCAAAACATTACTGTTGATGTATGTTTTCTGTGTTCGTGATGATTCTTTACCACTGACTCAAAAATCATAGCAGGCAAAATCAATGAAGGCATGAAATTGGAATTTATTCATGATGTACATTTCTAATAAAATGATGTCAGACTATACATACAAATGCATTAAAATACTTTTCACTATCATACATGAATACACTCTTTGTTCCTGCCTCGCTCCCACACACTCAACACTTTCAAGGTGAAACCTGTAACTCTCTACACATTCAAAAACGATGGAGGGTCAAGTTGTTTCAACTCTTCACAGACAAAATATAATCAACCAGCCACTCAGCTTGAATGTAAATACTTATTTTCTCAAGCGATTTACAGGTGTTAAAGGTCCCATATTATACGGTTTTTCAGCACACAGCTGTCAGAGGTCCGAATAACACTGTATTTGAAATGTTATTGCCCCAAACCCATCTGTGGTCCTGAATTTCAGCTGTTTAAAAGTTGAGTCAAGTGAGCGCTATTGAGAACAGGCTGTTTCTGTGCCTGTACCTTTAAATGCTAATGAGCTACCTCTGTTGATGGTACACGTACACGCCCCTGTACGCTAGCTTTAGCATGCATTAATGTTTACAGCGGATGTATCTCTATGGCTATGGAGTGTTTTTATGGAGTTTACGGAGTGTTTTCACACAGCCGATCCTTTCGTTACATCACAAAAGGAGATGAATCTGACCAGCCCGTAGGAGCACCGTTTTACCAGTGGGTGGGCTGCAGAGACGATGCAGGATTTGTAGGCTCAGGCAGGATCAGTTTATATGTGTAGAGACCAGAGAAAACATGTTTTTCATAATATGGGACCTTTAACACTATTTCTCATTAGTAGGGTATGATCAGCAACATCTAACAACTTACAGATAGGTGTACATACAAGATATTCATTTTATTGTGTAATCTGATTATCTGACATTCACTATCAACATTTTGATTCACTGGGCCTTCTATTGGGAAAATGGCTAACACACTAAAGTGCACAGTATATATGTCGTATACTGTAGGCAAATGTGACCTCAGCAAAGTGTTGTCGACTTTGAACCTGAGAACCTGCTAGGGTCGAAACGTTGTCTGTCTCAGTAGGTTTTCCTTGCTATAATGCACCCAGTTTCAGTGTATGACGGGATGTGCTTACAACTACGCTACTCCACCCAAAATGAACTTAATGACAAGCAGTAACATTTTTCAAAAAAATCTATTTACTTTTGTTTATTTGATTGACTTAAATCATTTTGTTTAATTTCAGTTTGCTTGTAATGGATTCTTTTTTGAAGCCACTGTGACTTAATCAGTTTTCACATTTATTCACCCTGAGCAACGGGTCTTTTACTTTTCTTTCCACTGTTTCCTTGTGATATCTTTGGTTTTTCCTATTCTGGCCTGATGCAGGGTCTGACAAGAGGTCGCAAGTGGACAGTGATTCATTTTAAGGGGTCACAAGCCAGAACAGTTTGTAATCAGAATCTTCTCTATAGTGTCATTTCATCTGAGCTGCAAACCAGCCGTTTTTCATGAAGTCTGCCTTCGTCTAATCACCCTATAGTGAACTGAATATCATCGTCGCTGTCTTCCATATCTTCCTCCCCCTCCTCCTCCTCTCTCTCCCTGTCTGCCCTGTCTTTCTCGCTGGCCTGGATATAGTTATCCTCAATGAAGCCATCGTCGTCGTCGTCCGCTTCTCTCTGAGTGCCTCCGGCCACTCCCATTCGACCCATCACACTGTTGGGGAAGGACGTGTTCTCCTGGCCGTACTGGCTGGCCCCGTCGGACTCCTGGAGCAGCGAGTGTCGGTAGCTGGCCAGGAAGCGATGGAAGAGGCGGAACTTGACCGCCACCACGATGACGAGCGAGAGGGTGAGGGCCGTGCCCAGCCCTGCAGCCAGATAGGACCACTCTGGAGACTTCAAGCCCTCGTCTGGGTTGAGTGCTTCTGGGGAACGAGCAAGCATAAGATTTATTGCATGTCCATGTCTCTATAAAGACAGAGAGGTCAGCACCAGTGTGTTCAAACTGTAAATGAAATGTTATAAAGTTCGAAGTTCCTTTAACACACCTGGTTGTAAAATGTCGGTAAATGGTGGTAAATACCAGAGTGCACTCTGGTATTTACCATCATGTTTCCTCTTACTCACTTTGATTTCCAGTACTGGTGCTGTTTAAGTGATCGTCGTCTTCCATCAGAAGGTGTCTCTGAGAGCCTTTGTGTTCCCCAACATCAGATATAGCAGCCGGATGTGCCTCTCTGATAAAAGCTCCACAAAGAAAAAACACCACAAAGAGACTGCAGCTCCACCGACCCATATCTGTGTCCTGAGAGAAAACCTGAAAAAGATAAAACCATCAGCTGAGTACATCTACTGAGGATCATGAGAGGGTTCAAATTTTTAGAAAATGGACTTTTTGTGTCACTATCACTTAGTTTAGCACAGAAACGCTATAAAGGGGGACACAAGGTGGGATATTTGTGCGAAAAACTGTTGAGGATAACTATACAGCTGATTGTTGAGTCTCATTCTTGGATCAGGTGTCAGGCCAGAATCTGACCTAAATAAAATTTTAAAAACCATAAGGATTTTTGAAAACCTCAGAAAGAGACTAAAAAGTAAACTCTGTCTTAACTAAACTTCATATTCAAACAGAAAAAGGACTTTGATTTCATCCCGATCTCTTATATTGTATTTAGAGGGGAAGTTTGTATGCAATACAGCCAGTATGGAAAGAAGGAACAATTACAGCTGCCAATAACTTTTCTGATGTATAGAAAAGGATTTGTCTGTTGTTTGTTGAGTTGTCTTAAGAAAATGGGCCGATGACACATCATAAAACTTACACTGTACTGTAATATTTGAGGGTTAATGTGAATTATCAAAGCATGCTCAGAGTTGATTGGACAAATTGGAGACCCATTACAGATTCCCCTTTGTGATGCTAATCCTTCCTTCTTTGTATTTCCTTCCACAGGATTTGATTGTATCCTCCATTTACACATTTTGATTTGATTTCCAAGATTTGATTGGACTTTATCCTGATTTACATAACAATCACCACCATTATCAATGATCCCAATCCCTTGTTTTGGGGAATCATAACCCAGAAATATCTGCGATAAACATCTTCCAGAGCTGAATTTGCACTGGAAATAACTTATTAACAAACAATTTGACTCGAACAAAAATATAACTTTGTGATTGCTCTTTTGCACACAGAAACTGTCACATAATATCAGGGAGTTGACTTGCGAGGTCCTGAGCTGAATATGTTCTCAATTAAGCTTAATAATCAACTTTAAAACATAGCGTGATCACACATTTATGTGGACAATACTGTAGCTATTCATCCAGAGAGCAGGTACACAGTGTTTCCATACATACATATATCTAATTTGAGGAAACAGTAGATAAGAAAAAATATGTGTTGTGACAGAGGCCAGCGCACAGTAGCAGTGACCCAATAAAACCCTCGTCATATGACTACAACATACCAATACTAAGTAACCTACATCAGCGAGATACACATATTGGCACATGAAATGCTCTACAACACACACACACACACACAAGAGAATAATCTACAAAGAGACTTACTTGTGCAAAATAGGATCGTTGACAGAGCAGGTGTTTGTCTCCTAGACTTGACTTTTAAATGCTGTTTCTGTCTTCCTCTTCAGCCACTTGTGTAAAAATAAAGAGACTTCCTGAGCAAAGGTCGCAGGCCATAATTTCACCCTTCCTCCACCATGCCCTCAAGACAGAGATGTTAATGAGTAACTCACTAACTTTCTGCTTTAAAATTTGTTTTTCACTCACCGCTCCAATCAGGAGGAATGTAAACACATTTTCATGTCCACTCTGTATCTTTTTTGAAAAAATGTAATCTCCACAATTCACTCACTCAAAATAATGAATCATCAGAGGAAATTGAAAATTCTGTCACAGGGACAGAGAGAGCCGGTGGATCTTATTGTCACAAGTGTTGCATTGGTGCTCTGAGGCCAGAGAGTGGCACTATGATCACATGTATGTGTGAACTCTCTGGCTGTACTCACTTTGCTGCCAGCGCATCAAGTGTCTCTTCTGTGGTGCTGTGAGGGCATTCCATGTGACCTTGGTCTTATTAATATGTATTTCTATAATTACTATACTCTGCCTTTGAGAGGATTTAATGCGTCTTCAGAGGAGCTTCAAGCGTCTTAAGAATTCTGACACAATCACAGACTCATCATCATGCCCACTTCATGGAGTAGAGTCTTAAAAAAGATCTGTGTAATAAGGACCCTCTTTGTTCATTTAATCAACATAATTTACTTTAATGTACTGCTCTACGAGGCTATTCTTTTTTTCTTTTGAATCATCAAACAGTAATATAAGAACTGTATGACGATAACTTGGGTGGATGGGGGTCTGAGATAATGGCAACACCCCTCCGTATATCTAAATGAAATGAATATAGAACCGGGCTGGTACATCTGTCTCCACCATCGCCAGCTAAAAAAAAAAAGGCAAAGAACTAAGAATTTAAAATGGAGTAATCTAATTTTAAAACTTTAAAATGTATTTATGGAATAATAACTTTCACAATAGCCACCAATGTGTTTTGTTATTTCTAAATGTATGGCAAACATAACATGCTGAACTTGAACTATGATATAGACCAACTATATATAATACATTTGACTTTAGTTTTTGTTAGAAAGTAAGGGGAAAATAATGTTTGGCGGAAATAACAATAATGCAACAAAAATAAAACCCAAATCACTCAAACAGAGACAAGCATTATATCCTCTGTATAAGGGAAAATTCAAGACCCACGGTGCACCCATGCAACATCATTTGAGACCATTTGATTCCTCTTTTTATCACCCTGCAATTCTTCCCTCCGCTTCTGATCATTTGTGTGCAGAACCTTAGTTCACAGTTTTCTATTTACTTAATCAGATGCAGCGCAGCCGTCGGTGTCAGCGTCTCTTAATTTGTGTAAAACGCATTAATGTTCCATCAAACTGAATCTAGTCTGAACAAAATGAAAATGAATCCAGTGCACTTTATACTGTCAGAACTTAAGTCTCTCCAACCATTATCAACTGTTTTTTCAGCCAATGTGTCCCAATGATGATTAGTTTCAAATGCATATGATTCTCTTACATCTTATTATAATCTTGTTTCAAAGATCAGTTGCACTGTTTTGAAGTAAGGCTAATCCCATGTGGTGTCAGGGATGACATGACTTACTGAATTAATTACTGCAGATAAAGCATGCATATTCACCATACAGCCCATAAAAGGGGAGAGGAGCAATCATTTTGTCTTATGATAATGAGCTCATATTGGATACAATCCAATACCAATCCACATTTTGTACCAGTTAGTTGACTCATCTAACACATTAATTTAGCCTCTTAGTAAGTAGTTCAGAGCAAAATAGATGTTAATGGAGGTTACAGGTCAAGTTATTCTCTCTTCCACAAATACATTTCTTACTCAATGTGCATTAGTGTGATCCATCCAATTATAATCCATTATATAGTGTCTCTCATTGTGCTTGCTGTCAGACCTGAAGATGAGCAAAATGTCTTCGGTGGGTGGTCGTATGAATGTTTTATATCCGCTATCTTACCCAACAAAATAAGGCCAGTGATCAAAGCAATTTTGTTGTCACTGTCATCGTTTTTCCCCAAGTCCCCTCAGCACACACATTTTCAGAAATGCTCCTGCTGACTTTCAAAGGCTCTGCTTCTGTGCAGAGAAAGATTAAGAACCCAATGCCAGCACCAACTCCAAACTGTCTGACTTAAAGTCTCACTGACCCATCTAATCTTTTTTCTCTGAAATGGTTCAACTGACAAAATGGCTTTAGAGCTAAATGAAAGAGAGAAAGTCCTCATCATTAGAGTTGCTCAGATAGACATGTTTGCAAATGTCAGTTTGGCAGCAAAACTCAGTCTGAGTTTCTCTGAAAAGGAAATTTTTGCCCATAAACCTTAAACTAGTAAAATAACTGATTAACCACAGGATATGAGATTTCTTTCAGAAATATAGAAATAACAAATGTTGCTCTAGTGGTCACAGTGACATCTTGCCAATTCAGTCTACCAACGAAATGACAGCATCACTGCACAATGATCAGACTGCATCCTTTTGATTCAGACTTTATTGACGCAATTCAAAGAACCGTGTGGCAAACCGCTATGTACATTCATACGGTGTATTTGAAAAACGCTGCCATCAAACGTGACGACATGATGCGAACACAAGGTCCTCAGTCTTGTTTTCCCCTTAGATTCTTGGAAACATACTGTACATGTATGCTGCAGCCGATAACGACACAGGCCTTGATGCTGACATTTACAGATGTGGCCGTGAATTTATCAGCATAATGCACGAACACGACAGAAACTCCTGCAAGCGTGACAAGTACGCAGAAAGATGACAGACATTTATGCACATACTGTCAGATGAGGCCCATTCTGCTTCATTGTGTGCTCTTTTCTGCAGCACATTGTAACAGAGGTTAGTTTCCATGTAGGTACAGTGGCAATTACACAGGTGAAATTTTATCATGAGACAAGACATTTTGCATGGATGTGTAAATACTTAAGCTACCATTCTGAGTTAGAAAAAACAAGGGCACTTGAAAGGTTGACCATTCAGTACATGCAGAGCATAGTGTGTTGGCAGGTCTACAGAAATGTGGCTTAGTGATCTTTTATTTCTGTCTTTTTATGTACATTAGCACTGAAAAACAGTTTTAATGACATCTGATGGCAGTGCAAGTTGTGTCATACTGTTCATTTTGAGGTGAAATAGTGATACAAATGTACTGTAAATTTGATAAGAGTGACAAGAAGCTGGTCAACTGTACTTTCTGCTCTAAAGGACAGTTTCACGTTTTTCAGAGTCTGTTGGTAAGATACTCAACATGCCCTTATGTTTGCTGGTTTTGGTCATAATTGTTTTTCATGTCCGCACTGTCAGTCAGGAGGTTCCTTCCTAACTCTGTTTCAATGTGACAAATGACAAAATCCGCCGTCTTAAAGGGACAGTTCACCCCCAAATTAAAAATACATGTTCACACTTGTAGTGCTAATTATCCATCTATTGTTGCTCGTGCTTGTAAGATATAAACATTGATGATGTCCATCTCAGCTGAGCTGTGACAGCAGCTAGCTTATTTAGTTTAGTTACGGTAGCTGGACACCATAAGAGGATACCTAAAGTGAAGTCAAAACACCTTGATCGCTCCCTGGTGGCTGGCTCTGCACCTCCTCCGTGTTAACACATGGGAGACGGGCCAAACTAAAAACTCACAATACATCACATACTGTACACATCAAATACATTTTTCCAAAAGGTGATTTCTGCAGTAGTAGTTCTTTTGGTAGTTCACATCACGCTGCAGTCTGCGGTCTGTGGATTATCTTGAGTAACCAGGTCGTTCTGGAAAGACTCGCTGCTGTTGAGTTTTTTTGAAATGTATTGTTTACCAGATTTCAGCACCGCAAGCAAGGTGTCATCTAGTTACATTATATTTGAGAGAAAGCCAGCATCTCTAAAGCTGGTATCTCCAAAACATGACAGCTCACACCAAAACAATCTAGAGTAACAAACAGCACTACTGGTAAGAGGGAAGATATGGATTTTTGATTTTGTGGTGAAATGTCCCTTTAATGCGAAGCTTCAGCAGTCTGTGTTAGACAAATCAAGTGGGACTCTTTCCATTTCTCCTTTATTTTATTACCACGCTACTGCAACCCAGCTGAGAAACCCTGTTTGTGAAAACAGAACGAGGGATTTTAAAACCACCTGATTTATCTCTCACTGTGACATTTGAAGGCTCATATTTTATGTACATATAAAAGCATCAAAGTAGTTTTTATGAATCTGTATTTTAAGTTAGTGCATTTGCAGTTGTTGAACAATAGAGACTGAAAATTGGCACGCTGGTCACAAATCTTTGTGTTTGTCCTGAAAAGCTTCCATCTTTATACTAATATGTGAAGTATACCACTATATATTGGCAGGCTGGTAACATCTGTTGTGCTATTTAGGAGCAGCAGCTACGCACTTGCTGAGACTTGCTGAGGATGAAGATGCAACAAACCTGTTCTCACCATCACCTGGACCACAGCATCACACCCCAGAACAACCTCTCCTAAGGGAGATGCTGTCACAATGAAACAACACAGATTTTACAACACAGAGATGATTTTTTTTATCACCACAAACATGAGGTAAACAGTATGCACGTATTTGATTGGCTACTGCAGTGCCTTGCTGGAAAAGCTAAGACAGTTTCAATCCTGCTTTTTTTCCCCCTCATCACTGGACTGGGCTCACTCAAGTGAATGAGGAGGCTTTGTTTTGTTTGTTTGCTTGTTTGTTTGTTTGTTTTAAGTTGGTCTGGACACTGTGTCAGATTTGGTCATTTTAAGTGACTAAAACTATGGATGCATAGCATTAGTTCAAACAGAGCACTGAAATTGCACTTGTGTTTGCTGATCATTCGTACATGTTTCATCCATGGTTCACAATCACGCGTGTGGCTGTCAGACTTGTGCTATCCTATTTTCATGCAGGTGTATTGAGACTTGGCAACCATCTGCTGATTGCACCGCTCCCTGCATCACCCCAGCCTCCTCCTCGTTTTTTTGATATTGTCAATTTAATGAAGATTTAATGTTTACTTTATGTGTCT
The DNA here is from genome assembly GCA_038406115.1 of Haemulon aurolineatum. NCBI lineage: Eukaryota > Metazoa > Chordata > Actinopteri > Lutjaniformes > Haemulidae > Haemulon > Haemulon aurolineatum. Next base: position 7,793,944 of record JBCAUF010000036.1, read on the forward strand.
ACCCAGGGGGGATTAGTTCTCTCAGCAGGATCCTTGTTGCTACTGAGATCCTTCAAAGAGCAAATCAAAGTTTTTTGCCCATTTGCTATAAACAATCAATGTTGTTCTGTCTTTAATGTTGGTAATCAATTAAAGGCAAAAATGGCAAAAATAAACAAATAAATAAATAGAAAATAGAAAGAAAACACGAGTTCTTCGACGTGCCTCTGACAGAAATTGGTCACATTGGTCATGGTTAAAAGAAACCAGCTATTCTCAGTCTCTGGCGTCAAAATCCTGACCTTGAGTCAATACATACTTCACTACATGAGGTCTCCTCACACAAAAACATAAAGACGCGGGTCACTTTAAGCAGCGGGAGTCTCATCACACTGTAGATTCTCCCCATAAATCCTTCAGACCCTGAGTAAAGTGGAGCAGACATGGCTACAAATCCACAGCACTTCGTTTTCACAGCGTTCCTCTGCAGATGCAGCTGCCGTCAGCTGGAAACGAGGGAGGCTGCTTGAGCATATGCCGTAATGGTTCAACAATTCTCAACGAGTCTTTGGCTTTCTTCGGGCAAATTATGCACGTTCTCTTCCGAGAAGGGCGGTGGATGATCAAATTTCAGTGCATATACTCTCAATTACCGCTGCACGATGCGGAGACACTGGCTCTCACAGTCCTGAGGAGGAGAGCAATTTAGTCATTCACTCAATAAGGCTTTTCAGAGCCTTCATTATGTGCACTTGCAAAGTTTGGTCTGCGGCTCTCAGGAGTGGTCCAGGTGTCTGTTACACGGAGCCTCCGCGACTCCTCTGCACACCACACTGCAGCTCAGTCCTCCTCTGGATCCACTGATTCTCTCCACATCTGCACAGCCACTCCCAGGTTGCAATACCTCTCTCGGGGAGGCCCTATGAGGGACTTTCCACCTTGACGCCGGTGAAGTTAGCCGTGAAACACCGATGGAACAGGAGCTCAGGGTTCGGCGGCTGGTTGTCACAGTCCAGCTTTCTGCTCATGAAGTGTTTCCTGAACCCTTGCGGACCAGTAGAGCTGGTCGCTCTCGCGTGACTGGATCCTTCGCTGGCATCTGCCGCTGGAAAGCATGGAAAAAACGAGTGAGGACTCAACAGTGCTGCCGATAAGAGACTTAAGGAAAGATCAGTCTCATTATCACAAAGTGAGCATACACACGCACATACCTGGGGCTCTGAGGGGCAGGCCGTTGTCAAGACGACTGGGTTTGGTGACAATGAAGAGGTAGCAGAGGACACACACGGTGATGAGAAAGGCGAGGAGGACCACCGCTGCGATGGAGAGACCAACCAGAGCACCGATACTGGGAGGAGAGGAGAGAAGAGGTCAAGAGGGGAAGAGAGCGATGATGTACAGGATGAAAAAGAGGCTCAGATCAATAAGAAATGATACAATTTAAAGGGCATGAGATATTGACAAAAACATAAATCACAATATGTATGGTGTGTCTCTGTCTTGATGCATTCAGATGAAGCAGAAGGACTCCTGCATTGCATGTAATTAGCTTTTTTAAAGATTTTGTGTCAAGCTGAATCACAGGGGACTTTATCTGACAAGTGAGTCAAGGTTCGGAGCAGATGCTGCAGCCTACATTTCTGGATAACAAAAGACAAAAACCAGCAATATCAAGAAAACTTTTCTCACACAGTAATTAGTTAATGAGGAATTTCAGATGAGGAGTGAAAAATGACTTCTTTTTCTCTCATGCAAATTGCGCTTACCTCAGCCACCACATGTACCCGTACTCATACGGGAAGAAGCTGTTGGGATCATCGCAGCAGTACTTCACATCATTAAATCCGCAGCACCACACGGCGGTGACAGCGTTTCCCAGCCTGGGGCACGAGAATCCGTCCACAAACAGTCCGTCCGCGCTGTAGTAGCTGCTGCATTCAGCGCTCATGCTGCAAGGAGGGAGGGAACAAAAAAAACTATGCAAACACCTCTGATCCGAAGATTAAAGTGAAGGAGAAGAAGAAGAAGAAGATGATGATGATGATGATGGTGATGACGAAGAAGCGTGCATCCCCAGCGTGAGGGCGTGCGCCAATCCCTGTTAAAGTAGTGCCAGTTGTGTTTCCCAGAGAGGGACCAAGGTGGACTGAGGTGGAATATTTTGAATCTCTCTCTCTCTCTCTCCCTCTCTCTCTCTCTGTTTCTCTCTCTCTCTCTCTCTCGCTCGCTCTCTCATTCGCACACACAACCAAACTCCACTTACTTACTTAATCTGCTTAAGTTGTTGGGCAGCGAAAGATTATTCTCCGTTACTAGAATTCGTCACGTTGCTTCGTTTTGCAGCTTTTGCGCAATTAAAATTCTTCTTTGACATTAAACTAATATGACAAACGATACTGCAGTGACGCACAGACACAAGGCTGGAGAGTGTAAAGCTTTGCGAGTCTGCACCATCTCATCACTTAGTCCCTAAAATCCCCCCAGTTAAAAGTTGTGTCCTATTCTGGAAGAATGTATGGAAGCCGAGAGCGGACACTTCTACCTATATATATATTTTTTAAATAAAAATAATACATTTATTTAAAAGCGCTTTTCTAGGTACTCAAAGACACTGTACAACAACAACACAAAAAATAAAACAATAAGGTAAAAACAAGGTAACGCTATCTCGTGATAAGTACTTATTATTTTGTTATCGCAATGCAACAAAGACCATTTTCTCATGATAACATGATTTTTTTTTCATCATCTCGTTATAGCAAAGTCTGTTTTCTTGTGATAACTAATTGATTTATTTCATTATTTCAATGTAACAGGAGACTTTTTTTGTTGGGATAATCAACTCAGATGACTGCGACGTGCTCCATCGTCATGACTTGTCAGTTGTCGCTGCAGCTGCAGCCTACTGAGCACTGCGGTCACGCCATCTTGCGCTTCAGAGAGGCTATTGACAATTGAAAATCGAGTGCCTGTCTCTATTGCTTTGCATGGTAAAGCCAGTGAGGGCTTCATGGTGCGTTCAAGTGCACCTTGTAACCCCAAACAGTAAACAAACTAACTTATCAGTAAACTGTTACTGAATGTTCAGTACGTTATTGCGAGGAAGATGAGGATCGCATGGAGCAGCTCACAGTCATCTAAGCTGATAATTATTCCAATAAACAAAAGTCTCCTGTTATATTGAGATAACAAAATCAAATATTTAGGCTAAATAAACTAACTTTAGATTATTTTGTTATCATGAGAAAACTATTTTTTGTAACAAGATAAGGAAATAAAAATGGACTTTGTCTTAATGAGAGATAACAGTAATTAAGAAATATGTGTACAGATGTGGCCGTTCTCGGCTTCCATACGGATGCAAGATTTTTTTTTATAAATTCAAATTGTTGATGATTTTAATCTCATTGCACATGTGTATAGTGAATAAAAGGCATAACAGTGCATTGGAACAAACTTAAAATTCAGTCTCAATGCCTATTCAAGGATTCAAGGATCATTTATTGTCATTTCAGCACATGTTAAACATGGAGTGAAACGAAATGAGTTACCCTGGTCCTGGAGCAAGCCCAGAATAGAAATAGAATAGAAATATAAAATAGAATATAACAAACTAAAGTATATTACAAAAATTACTCTTCTATTGCAATAGCAGTACAGTGGATGGATGCAAACACACTGACCACTGTGATCGAGCAGGGCTGCGGTAAATGCATGACACTCTCATGTATTTCTTATAACAGGCGTTTACCATACTGTACGCTGGGAGTATAACAGGAGCAGTGCCGTGGATTGTAATGCAGTCATTTCATTGTGTCCCTGTGGGGTGATTGCAGCAGATTCTGTAGGGGTCTCTCAAGATGAAAGGGGAGAACAGCTGCATGGTGAGAGTTGTGCTGTATTACTCGATCATGCGCATGGTGCGTGCAGGTGCATGCAGGTATATCAATATGGTCAGGCAGCGTTCAGCAGAAGCACTGCTGTTCCTGCTCCAACACTAATGACATTTCTATTTTTCTATCTGTTTGGTTAATTAGATCTCTTTCAAGGATTGTGTGGGTCTTTGATTGACAGCTTCCTCATTGCTGAACTTGTTAAAGTAGGACAACAATTTATCTTTCTCCTCTGCACATTTCCCTGTTTATCTACCGTATTACACTCCATCGCTTTATTGAGTATCCAGTCTCTGAGGATACACATTTATCCTCCACTAAGCTTGCTAAAAATGTCCCACAATGGAAAGAAAAAAGTACGTCCGATGCCGTGTCTATACATTACCGTCTGCAAACATACCCATGATACAATGCATTGCTCTTTATAGTGTTTGTCCACAGCACATTGTTTCTAATAACTTTATTAAACTCCTAAAACATTTAATAAAACTGGGGCTGGTCCATGAACACAGGCACTGAATGAGAATTACAGCCCTTTCCACTTATATACACATGCTAAACAACTAACTTTTCAGGAATTTTCCACAATGATATCACAGTCTGGTCAATTCTTGGCTCTCTCAGCTATTCCAACCTAATGTCATGTTTTTTAAAGATAACACTGTCATTCGCATGGCCTCATGGTCTTAATTTTCGAGTTAAAATCTACCATAGATGCTAAAATAACAAAATGTGACTCTTCACCTGTCTGTACTGATACACAGTCATCATGATTCTTGTGTTTCCAAAGCCTCCCAGTAGACCTTCTTCTCCACATTGTGACATGTACTGTAACAGCAAATACCGTTGTAACCAGTGATGCTAATTACTGTAATGTTTCAAGGATTCAAGGATTCTTTATTGTCATTTCAGCACATGTTAAACATGGAATGAAATGAAATGAGTTACCCTGGTCCCGAAGCAAGCCCAATATAAAAATAGAATATAAATCAAAAATATAAAATAGAATATAACAAACTAAAGTATGTAATGTTCTGTTACAATAAGGTCAAACAGAGTCAAACAGAGTCAGGATGCTGCTGTTGGCTCACTGGAAAGGCTCTACGATGCCAAATGGAACAAAGCCTTAATGATCGTTTGTGTTTTCCACAAAATTTCACGTCAATATGGCTGCCTGGAAAAAGGTCTGTCATGGACGACGGACCTATTTGTTGTCAGTATGGTTCAATAAAGTTCAGTGGCCTTTAAGTTGCAAATATTGATCGTGAAAGAAGAATTCATAATGCAAGTCGTCTTCACCTACTGTACACTGTTGAATCAAAGAATAGCTTAAAAATGACATTAGCTAATACTGAATTACATCTCAGTGGCCTCTGCAGGCTTAAATATATGCTGAAATTACAAACAAATGTGTGATTTCCAGGAAATAATAAGTGCTGCCAAGAGAGCATGAGTCTGGTTGCAACACAGCCTGTTATGAAAGATGCTTCATCTGCATCAAATAAATATGTGGTACTGTAGGTTTGACTGACAGCTCTGCCGTAAACACTGATGGCCTCAAGAATTGTTTTTTTCTCTAGAGGGAATGCTTTTGAAAAAAACCTTGAACATCGCTAGAAATCTGCATTTAAAAAAAGAAACCCTAGCCTAGCATTGTGATGCATTCCTGTAATTTCCATTATTCTATTTATTAGTATACCTACCCTAACACTTCATGATCCAAGTTGTTTATAGCTAATTGATTTGTCAAAAAGCTATATCTGTCTTGGCACAATGCAACTAAACATTAAACATATGTGCTTCAAGTCAACCAAAGTTAGCCACCGTTCAAGGCAATTAAACCCACATGTGATGCCAATGCATTGTCAGTTCACAGTATTTTTAATCCTCACACCTCCAATTCTGCGTAACCCACCCACCTGTAGTCGTCAGATGAGATGATGTAAACATTCGCAGGATGTGGCCTTGGGAAGAAATAGTGTGTCAGTGTTGTGTCTCTTTACAGCTTGCAGCACTGCCACAAAAAAATCAGTTCATATTGGTTTAATAAATAGCACCTGAGTATTTATTCATAACAGCTTATTTGTTTCAAGCTAACATGCTGTAATGTTTATATGGCCTGAAAAAAGAGCAGCCTTGGCCATTTGGCAAAAAAAAAAAAATGACTGAATCTGGTTGAAACATAGTCTTTCCTAGTATTCAACAGACCCACAGCGACAGTCTAATTTTGTTTTGTTTTTTTCTTCATTAGTGAGCATTAAGCGGGAAAAAAATAGTTCCATTTGGAGAGAGACCTCAGTGCGGGTCAAGCCATTATGACACAACTGTCTTGGCTATGTTTTAATGAGGAATCATAGAACGAACAAAGTGATTTTCATTGTTAAGAAATATACATTTGAAATAAGCTGCCTGAATAAGATAAAGCAGTATTCTGGGACTTGAATGGAGTATATCCGTGTTTATCCAATTACAAGACTGATATTGAAAGCTGTGCAAGTCTCCTGTGAGTGCACAGCGCTGCTCTGAGCATCTGTTATTGACTGTAGGGTCAACAGATGTACTGCCCACGCATAATTAGTGGTCCTGGTTAGCTCTTACTGCTTATTGCTCTCTTAATGTAGAGTGACAGTAAAAGCGAGGGAAATATCGCTTTTCTCACAAACACAACGAGAGCAACATGAGAGCAATGTTGGACTGTTTGGAAAATAGTTTTCAAGAGCTAAACTTTCAAAAGGTTCCTTAGCTGCGTATTTATTTTGTAAGTGGTACCGCACTCCTGAACAGAAATCCAGCGGTGAACGGACTGTGTGTATGCTCTGATATTTGCATTAAGTCTATTTAAGTAACCACATTGTTGACACTTTCCAATTGGGGAACTGATAAGCCGCTATTTAGCTATTTGTTTTATACCTGCATTAATCCTTTTTGCTTGTTTGTTTTTGAACACAACACTTACACAACTTTTATGGTAAACTCTTTAATCCATTTTTGTCACCTGTTTCCACCTGACGAACTGATGTACAGTTTTTCTCCATTGGTTTGGCTCATCTCTTGAAACAGAAATTACATTCGCAAAATAACATGGACAAACCTCCAAACCACTTGGCAATTGTTCACAACAGAATTGAATTTCTCATTCATTTCATCAAATTGCAAATGTCTCAGTACATCTTTGCAAATGATTAAGTACAAGTAGCCTCAATTGTCAGAATTAGTCAAGAACATAATACCATGAACGCTGTACATTTTCATTTTACTCTGATGTATGGAAGTTACTTTATGTGTGTGAATGACAATGGTTACAGTTTCCTTTTTTTGGTTTTACAATTGTATTCTCTTAGCTAGACAAAAAAAATTAGTCCAGTAACCACCATCAATGAAGGACTGACTGAGTGGTGGACATGAGGGATATATATAACATTTTGATTTGCAGTGCTTGCAGTACATAATGCCAAAGGGACGATGCATTTTGGGGGCACTGACTATTTATATGAGAAAGAAATTTAGTTTTGACACATGAGTGAACAGTTTTGGGAGAGATATGAGCTGTATAGGGTTGTGCTGAGCTGTAAGACTGTTTTGCCAAATGATCTTAGAGTTTTGAGAATGTAATTTCTGTTTCAAGAAATGAGCCAAACCAATGGAGAAAAACTGTAATGCTAAACAATCATTTTCTATATATCAAAAGGAAGAAAAAGGGTTTTTGGAGAGTTAATCATAACTGGATTCACTGGGCAGGTCAAAAGGTTTATCTGTAAAAAAAAATGCCACCCCTTGAACCACGCTGAAAAGGCTCAAATGATTAAAACCTGAAATTGATTGAGTGAGAATAACCATACCTCAAGCTCAATGTAAAAATAAATACAGTTTATTCATGTCTTTGCATGATTTAAACGAAGAAAAACAAATAATGTAAGCAATCAAAGAGAAACACTCAGATAATTCCTCTGTGTGAGGTGCACTGCTGGCATGAAATATATTATCTGCATGATGGGCAGTGAGAGGTACATTAATGCACGGGGGGTCGGGGGGGGGGGGACTTTTAATGAGATCACTCGGCTCCAGGATCATTACAATGAGGCACTGTGAGGAGAAGACACTCCACATTATAGATGTGAAATTTCCATGCATCATCTTGAGGAGGGCACGCTGGGATTCTCGCCTCACACATCAGCGGGAGATCATGAGTGAGTAATTCCATGTGATCCATACGTGGAGGAAGAGTCAGTGAGTAGTAAGTAAACAGTGTAATCCTTTAAGATGAAGAAATACAGGGAGAGGTATTGTAGCAATGACAGGATAAGCCCACATAATAAAATCTGAAGGAACAGGGGAGTGTGAGTTGTGAGAAGAACATTTCCGGAGTGCGTTCAGCTGAAGAGGTTGGGACGTTTTCGATTTGCAAAAAGCTGGTGGTCTCAAATTTTTTTCAGAGAAACACAATTCAGATTTTGCCGACAAGTCAGAAACAAAACCTGTTCATGTCAACCATAAAGCATCCGCAAAGGGAGTGTCGGAAAGAAAAGATAGACTCAGTCCAAATCCCATCAGTCATTTGATTTACGAGCAAAAAGATCAAGGGATGGAGTAAAGTCCGGAGAACGATCCGTCCTGCCGGCCGAGACGACGGTTTCCATCATGAAACGCAAACTAAATGTTTGGTCACATTGAGAAACAACGCTGGAATAATGTGGATATGTGGCAACAGAAATCTGAGATGCGCCAAAGGGATACTGACAGAAAAGACAAAAAGAACATTTGAAATCAGATCAGATAGATCATTTCAGGACTACATCGAGAAGGATGGATTCGGCTGCTCCACCGCAGGCCGAGAGGCAGCACTCACATTCGTTCAAAGTGCCCAAATCTGCTACACTCTGCCCTGACATGATATGTAATGGAATATGTTGAGGCCTGCGGCAGATGACCTGTGGTTGTCGAACATGTCTGCCCCGTCTAAATGAATGAGGAGCACACCAGGCCTGACTGCTCGCTCTAATCCCAGATTATCTCTGCCAGTCCAATCCTGCAACAGGAGGGGGTGGGAGGAGGAGGATGGGGCGGGGGGGAATTGGCAGAAGAAAGGGGATTATTTGACGGTGGTGGTGGTGGGGGATTGTGGAGAGACGTGGCGGTTTGAATACACACCTACTTGCTCACAAACATCGCTCGTCGCTCCTCTGCTGCTCCCCTCCTTCCAACCCCCGGAGTGAGTCCGGCCCGCAGAGAAACATCGATAAACATCCTCCATCGCTGCGTTCGGCCACATGATGGATGATGCTGACCACCCACCTCACCGTGCACGCTGCATGCTGCACAGAACAACACCGCAAATCCCACAGCTACATGTGCGGCTCCTCACACTCTAATGGTATTTTATCTCTGTCTTCTTCTGCAAATGCAAGTGCATTGCTTTCAAGAGTGTGATTTCTCTAACAGAAAACGACGCAGCACTTCACACCTTGAAGGCAACCTTGATCTGTAGGTGTCCAGCAAGAGAGTTCATTCACACCGAGAGATCATTTTTTTTCAATTAACATCTCTATTGGTACTCTGCAGGCATTCGCTTTAATGGAGAACAACTGAAGTGGACATTAGAAAAGTGCAGAGTAAATTGGATGTGTCATAAAAGCGTCTGGTGGCAGAGCCCCACACCAAGAAGGCAGCAGTACGGGATATTTTTGAAATTTCATTTTCTGTCCGCAATAAACCGCTGCTGTTTCCACCCACGCTCAAGGCTTTCATAGTGTTTTTCGGTCGCAGCAGGAAGCTATCCAGTGAAAATTCTCTGATAGATCCACTGTTCGCTACCTGCTCAGCATCAAACCGCACATGGATATAACTGCTATAAGTGGTATGCAGGTATATTTTTCTATACTTGAATTAAGCTTTGAGCATAATTTATACACTAATGAGCTATTTTAGTGAGTGAAAGTACCCAAAAAATAAAGGAAAAATGGCCAATGTATTTAAGCATGCCATTAGTGCAGCTGTCAGTAAAAGTATACTAAAGCAGATGAAGTACAGTATACTTTTAGAAAATATACTTAAATGTATATTTTTTTATTAACCTTAGCTGGGAAACATGGTGGAGCATTCAGCTGCTAAGGTGGGAGATATTTCCAACAGGCACTGGTGGAGACCAGCAGAGCTAAAAGAGGGTGAATATTGGACCAAAAAACATCAACTTCAAAAAATGCATTGGCACAAAGCTAAAAATGAGGCTCCTCTTCTGAGCTTTTGAAAAAGGTGGCATTTTGGAGATACAGGTAGAGGACTCTCACAGGACAGTGTTATGGAAATTGACAAAATATATGCTTGCATGTGCTGTAATGCAATAAAATATGATCTGTGAGTGTTTAATTAAGAGCATAGGCATGGTGATTTTTAAAATATAAAACCTTTTTCATGATAAGGACTGCTCTATTAACTCATGAAATGGCACATCTCACACACAGGGTTTCTAGTCAAGAGCCACTTTGCGGTGGACCTGACAGGAGGAAAAAAGAACAGTGCTGAGCCAAGACTGAGGGTTCAAACAGCCACAGTCTCCTCAGGAGGAGGTGACAGCCTGTTGCTCCATTAGATGAAACAGCAGGAGGGTTGAAACCTGACATGTTTCTGTCTATAGATGTAATGTGACCTTTTAAGTCTCCTGAATGTGCATAGGGCAACACTTTTAGCAATTAATTAGAGAGGTCATGAGTATTTCATTACTCGTCTCCACATGATGACATGCAATCTTTGATTTGCTGCTCTCATAAAGTTTGCTGAGTTTCTTCACATCATCGCTGCTTGATAAACAACACCATCTCTCTGTGGTGTGAAGTCTCTGTACCTTCAGTGTGACCTGATAAACAATGGTGTCCTTCATTAGTCAAGACCTCATATGAGCAGATGCCTTTTACTCTCACATTAGTCGTGAGCCTTGCACACCTCTGTCTTCTCATGGCCACATTCTCTTAACTGTCCTGATAATTTGTTCTGGCTAACAGTATTGCTTCAAGCACATGATAGCTGATGAAAATGAACCTGTGTATGCGTAGACAATACGAGGTTAACAAAGGCGCCAGGCTTTCGTTACAGTATCTCCCCCTGACCTCGTTGTTATCTGTGCACAAAGCTCTCCTGTGTTCGGAGTTCATTCACTCAGATCATGTATTTGACTGTGTTGTGAGTCCATCTGCAGATGCTTGAAACACAGATCTGACTTTTATTCTTTATTGAACCAAATTGCAGATTTCTCATTTCTCAGTTTTATGCTCATATGTTTTTTTTTAAATTCAATGAAGTCAATAACTATGCATAACAAAGAGAAGAAGATGCTTTTGATTTAGATTTGTAGTGAGCCTATTTGTTCTTTTTCTTTTGAAGTTTGAAATGTGTAAATTGCTGAAAACTATCCTATGACTCATTTTGAAAATTTGACTTGATGTGTGATAATGCTTGGCCTGAAAACAAATCTGCAGTCCTTGAGACTTTAAAGCTTTTTTTAAGATAAAACAGTGAATGGATGCCAAGCAACATTTGCATATTTGAGATGCAACGTCTTTGCTTGAGGGCAGCAAAAATCATGGAGTGAACCTTCAAGAGTCAGATTTTCAGTCCAGCATACTTTCAGACCTTCCACTGAAATGTCATTCGCTTGGTGAAGCCGCCCTCTCAGAGTCTGTGAGTGAGCTCGAGAGACATATCCAAAGTATACTGCATTATCGTCCTGTGACAAGACCCAGCAGCTGAATGCCTCGCTGATCGATTTTTTGTGGTGTAGAGAGAGAAACACCGAAATAACTCCTGGAATCCATCCGTTAGAATCTATCCCGCTGTCCTTTGTGTAGGTTTGTACCTCACAAACTCTTCCAGCGTTTTCACTTTGAGTGAGATCCCCATGTCCCATGGCTTATCACAGACGCTGCTGTGAAAATTGCTCCGTGTCAGCTGAAAAGACCTTCATTGTCCACAGGGAGCGGTGCTAAAGGAAGATGTTGAATCCCTGGGGGGGGTTGTTTTTTTTTTTTTAGAAAATAACATTTTCTGCAGAAATCACCAACAGCTGGCATTTCAGACACTCCACATGCAGTTTGTCTGCCAGCACCCGAGCACCACGTCTCTGGCCACAGACGACAGCACATCCTGGAGTGCAGTCAGGGATTACACAGCAGCCTCACAGCAGATGTGGCATCCGGGATTACAATTAGAGTAATATCACCCATCATGTGAAAGCTTGTTATGGTAACGTAACAGGAGAGCCTCTGGTCCCCCCCACCCACCCCACCTCCCTGTGTGTCACACGTGGGGCATTGTTGTTAATGGAAATGAAGTAAGCTGTTTGCATTGTGCAGGACTTTGATGTAATCAGGGTGATGGGGGTCTGAGGTCAGGGGGTGATTGGGCAGGGGCTCATACTGCAACATCACCTTTGCTTCCTCATCTTTGCGAGCTGTAATAGGAAGCTTCCTGCATTGGCCCCTCTCAAATTTGATCATCGTCACTGAGCCGATCAAAGACGAGCACCTGATGGTCTCCTACAAATTACATTTCCATCTGCACAATGTGCAACAGCAAAGATTAAGTTTTCTATTAACATAATGAGGAACGTTGTTAACGTATTTATGTTGTTCTGGTCTTGCTATAGGCCCTGCGATATCCGCTGGCAGCAGGTAAAGCATCATCATCACCTTCATCAAAGGGCCGTCTTTGTTAACATGTCCAAACCACATGCATTACACAGGATGCAACCCGAGGCTCAGATGTCACAATTTTGCACTTTGAAGATGCACCATCCTCCCTGACGCCTCTGGACATAATCGACTGTGCGTCTATTTCTGGAGGATGCCCACATGAGCAAGAGAGTCCAAGCACATTGGAAGGATCCTTCACTGGCGCTCTGTAGTCCACAATTTTCAGTACAATCATTGGACTGAAAATGAGAACGATAAGAAAAAAAAGTTTTAGCACACTGGAAGACAAGCTTCGAATCATTGGGAACATCTCAATTCCTTTAAATTGCATCCAAAGGATGTCGGGAGAGAGGAGAGGAAGAAATGTGTTTTTAGAGAAGAGTCATTTCCTTTCCTCTAAAGCGACACGTGAAGTGGCGGTTGTTTCTTATGCCGATCACAGCTGGATCCGCCGGCTTTAACAGCTGTGGAGACACTCACCAGAGGTTTTTTCTGTGCTAATACTATAGTGTAGTAAAGGCACGCACTTGACAACAAGATGTATTTTGTATTTATAATGTGTACTGCGTCCTGCTCAGGATACAGGAATCAATTCTGCTGGCAGGATGCTTTTATATTATTGATACATGCACTGCAAAAAGCCAGCTTTCAAAAACAAGAAAAAAAAGTACAAAAATTTGGTGTATTTTGCTTAAAAATAGCAAAATTATCTGCCAATG
>JBCAUF010000036.1:7895416-7907045 GCA_038406115.1 Haemulon aurolineatum
ACACTATTACTGAATTGAAGACACACAAGTCAAATGCAATGAGAGCATTCTAAAAATGTCTATAAATGTCTACAAAGTTAGTTATCTCCTATTGTAGGACAGGAGCATCTGATGGGATCTGCCGAGGACAATATTAGAACTGATTTAGTTTAAAATGAGTTAGCTGTTGAATATATTTTGGTTTACCGGGTTCTTTTTGCAAATAAGTGAGCAAACTGCTTTATGGCAATATTAATATACACAGCTGCACAATACAAAGTGATGTACAGTGATGGAGATTTGCATTATCTTGTATATACCGGTACTTCATAAATAATAATTAATCAGTTCATCGGGAATATCAAAAAACTGCATGATTTTGTTCCCTATTTCACTGTAACCTATTTTGTTGCATTTAATTTCATCCCATTCAACAAAGACTCATTCTCATATCTCATTTCATTGACATTCTACTCCTTTTCATATGCTATTTTACAGTAAACCAAGTCAAAATTGAGTTAAATTCCATGTATGTGTACACATATTTGGCCAATAAAGCCGTTTCTGATTCAGATTTATTACTTATTCCGTGTATATGGTGGAGAACAGATGCGTTTCTGACACATTCCAGATTTATCCCTCCTGTTGGCAGTTCTTAAGGAAAAGTTTTGGCATTTGCAGTGGTGCAAATTTGCATTAATTGGCAGCTGCTTAGGATGGAAATCCCGTTCTACCCTTTCCCTTTGTCAGCTTTCTTCCTCACACACAGCTGTTGAACTCCCTATTCACAGACTAAACCACCCAAAAACCACTCTGCCTGTTGAGCTTCCCCCCAGCCATTTTTTTCATCCTGAACCCCGTGACTCTTTCTTCCCCCCCGCCCCAAGCACATCCAAGCACGTACCCACCCCCCTAATCATGTATCTGCTCGGCTGCGAGGAACAAGCACGAGACGCCACAAGTAGATACAGTATCTCATATACAGCCACCACCCCTCCCACCTGACCCAAACACCCAGCCTTGTCTCACATAACCCGTATGACGAAAGGTCAACCCGCTGCTCCCCCCTCGACTTCCAGGCACATGCCCCCAGTAGGAGGCTGATTTCTAGGGAGGCATGATGGCTCGAACATGTGACAACTACCGTGAAGCAATAAAAGCAGTGACATATACACAGGATAAGCATTTCTCTATTCCACGAATGACAGACGTCTCCCTGGAAAGGAGATGCAAGTCGTCTAGGATAGTACCATCAAGTTTCACCACATCACACACCAGCTGCAGGGTAGAAGAGTAGTTTGTTAAAGTCTGTTTTCTTTCTTTCTCTTTTCTTGGAGGTGACAGGGTTCAGCCATGTTCCAAATTGGAAAACCCCATTTTAAGAGTACACCCTGCTTGTCCTTTTTGCAGTCAAAAATCCATATTTTTTACATTTTGAAGGGAGAACATATAAAATATTCATTTAGCCTCCAGTCCTCTAAAGGGAGGAAGACGTTACACATGCTAGATACAGAAACAACAGAAACAAACTTGCCCTAAATTCAGCTCACAAGTTAGAAGTTGAAAATAATACCTTAGCAGCACTGGTGATGCAGAATTTTGCCTTCACCATTCTGCATCTTAATAAAATCGAAAATCTTGACATTTTCTGGTAAGTAAGAAATACTGCTAATGTTGCACCTCACAACCCTAACCAATCTCTCCGCTTATTGACAGCTCATCATGTATTATGTCTGTAAGCATTTATGACAAAACTGTTGCTGACTGGTCATAAACACGACACAAAGCAGCAGCTTTCCTCATCATACAGCATCTCTTTCTCCACAAACCACATTGGTTGCAACCAACAGCAGAAGATGGAGGACCTTCGAGATGACCCAAAATGTCATCTGTCGTTTTGGTTTGCTTGTAGTCGGTTGAGTCCATGGTTAGATTAGTTTTAACAGGGATAACTATCTAGTAAAATAACCTGAATTATAGTGCACAGTTTCAAAACAGCAATGAAACTGCTGACAAGATTGTAATGTCCAACTGATTCCACTTTTAATCCAGAAGCATTTACACAACTTGAGTACAATAACTGTCATCCTAATACACACGAGTTGCAAATCCCAACATTTTTTCAGCCGTCACACGTCACATGCTGTCTTGAGCTCCACGAATGTTTTGGATACTGAGAAGCGACGGATCATGTTTCATTGCTCCGGATCATTACAGACCACCACCGACCGTCACCATCCGTCGGCGTGTCAATAAGTCAAGACGTTTGTTCACCACTCAGACAGAAAAATGTCGAACGTTCAGCAGAGAACTTGGTGGGTGGGTGGACGGGGGCGGCGGCACCACATGAGCAGCTGTCGGGCAGATATCACTTTTTACCCAATCAGTAATCTCTGAAACAACACAGGGAGTGGCACGTCTGAGCCTCCAACGAGCCTGCTGACGGCGCTTTAAAAATAGAGCGAGACAAACAATGCGAGGAATGGCGACAAAAACATCCCTACTCATGATGAGGAGGAGGGCTGTAAGTATGTTTACCCACCTGTCCGTGTGGGTATATGCCACAGAAACCCTGACTCTGATGCACCTAATACCTGTTTATGTTCTGCACACGGCCACATATAGGGTAAGCTGGCATTGATGGAGTGAGAAAACAGTAGGGTTACCAGCTCATGCCTGTCTGCATGCGTCCGCCCAAGACACGGAGCCAAGAGCTACAAGTAATGTAAGACGGCAACGTTATGGATGGACGGACCGCCACAAGGCAATCGTGTGCACTGCTTTCCAAGAGCCAAGTTGTTGATGTTGTTGATCTATTGAGACTGCAAGCAAGAGATAAATGTGCCAAACTCAATGACTTGAGATGAATCATAAAGTTTGGGATTGCAATTATCTGCGTGATAGCTGAAGTATTCAAGAGGTTCGGTTCACCAAAATCGCCACAAAAAGAAACTGTTCCTCAGGTACCACTTCTCTTTACAAAACTGTTTCTTTAGTTAACAGAAACCAGGCATGACTTGTTAATGAACCATCATTTACATTCGCCATTTACTTCCATTGTTTTGGGGCAGAAGAAATGTCCAAAGCATGAAGTGTAAAACTCTGTCAAATCAAACCCAATCGACCTGCATGACAAGATACCATCAAGTAGACACACACATGGGTGAACCTCCCTTTTAAAGAAACAAGTTGTAGCTCTTAAAGTCTTCACACACAGATCCAGTCATACCTCAGTCCTGCCCCACGATTTTCAGGAGACATCTCAGGAGCTTCAAGTTCCTTCAGAAGATTTGACGACGCTATTCAAGGAAAACACCGGAGAGTTGAGAAGATACTTTGGGGCGTCAGGAAGTGAGAGATCTTCACAGTGAAAACCGCTGGCACAAAGTCCCCGTCTGAGCCACACTCAGGTGTTACGTGCCGCACGGCGCGAGAGCAGCTTGTGTTTATCCTCAATGAAGCCCCGGTTTGAGTATTTCAGGCGGCCTCGTCTAAAAATAACCCGGTCACACTACATTCCACCTGGCAGCCATCAGGAGGACAGAGGGACAGGGTTGCGGGGGGTTAGAAACAGCAACCCCACCAACCTCCCAAACATGCCTCTGCTTGTGTCAGTGACATGTCATCGACAGCCACATGAGACGGGACATGTGTAACTGACTCACTGCTGTTTCTATGTTGATGACGTTAAATCATCTACAGGAAATATTTGACATTATAGGAGATAAGCGGTGGATGAGTGACAGTCAGATGATCAATACCACTCTAATATCAGTATGGAAAAACATAACATGACTCCACAACTCTGATTATGTCTTGGTCATGACCAGAGGGAATTGCTTCATCTTCATCTAGCACACGGACATCAGAGCAGTATTGATCTTCACAACTAACTCAGCAGTTCACAAAATGTTAAATCACAAATGAGGCAACAAAAGGAAGGAAATGTTATATGTATAAAAACACATTATGTTTCATAATAAGAGAAGATGAGACAGCTTATTTTTAAAAAGAAAAAAATTGCAGTGGAGCGAAACATAACAAAACTTGATTCTCCAGAAATATTTGAAATTTTTCTCATACCGCAGGTCAAAATCTCCAACTTAAGATTTGAGAAAATTTGAGAAAATGTGAGAGCATACGAGCAGCTGGACCTTACCACACATGAAGTTTTCTTGGAAGTTGCGCAAAGCTGTAGCTCAGGAGCTGCACACATGGCCCATAGTTCGTTTGATGGTAAACATGATGTTCAGTACACAGGACATTAGAGATGTTGTGGTACAACAGGAGGGTAAACTGATCTAGAATTGGGCATTACCATCAGACAACGGGCCAAAACGCTGGCTGATGTCTCCATCATCGCTTCGATCAGTTGCCAAAGCACAGAACAGGTCACAGTCATTGTGTCTCCTTCGGATGATGTAGAACGACAGCGTATGTGTGTTATGCTTTGAGGTTTTTCAGATGTTGTAAAATGAACCTAAAGATAACAACATAGTTATAGATTAAAAGAATAAAACATTAAACTGTGTCTGTTGAGGGTTTGGATCTAAAAAGTGAATAAGTTACATCCTGGATTTTGTTAATTATAAGGAACTTAAAACACTGTACCTCCTTAAAGGAGACAGAAATGAAGATTGTGAAGACTTTACTGGACTTCGGCCTGTCACTGATTCTGATATCATTTGTTGTTTGCCCTTTAAGCTATTTTTTTGTCACGACTGCCATCACCACATTTATAGTGATGATAATGAGAATAACAATGCTATAGACTTGATTCTGCTCATTTTAAAAGGGCTAAATATTGAGATTTATTTTGAGAAACATTTCTTCGTAAATATTGTCTTGAACCACTCTCTCAAGCAGATTTCATCTTCTAAGCACGTAATAGATTTTGACGGCATGACTCTTGTTTATAAAAGACTTGATCTCATCATTTGGCCGTGATGAAACACTCGTGGCCGGTTTGTTGTGTTGTTTTCTACCAGTCGGCCTCCGTCCAATCAGAGGCCCCGATCTGTAACACGCCCCCCTCTGTGTCAAGTGATCCGATTGGCTCGGCTGCTTCGTGTCACGCCTCTGAATCAGTGCCATCAGCGGAGAAACAGCTGAGTCACTCACACACACACACACACACACACACACACACACACACACACACACACACACACACACACTCATACACTCACACTCACACACACACATGCTCAGGTTTCACAACTCTTAAGACACTTTGTGTTTGTTGTGGGAACAAACGGCAGCAAAAACAGAATCCATTCAGAGTCCTGTGGTGTTTGTAAGAATGACGTGTCATATTCATATTCACAGTTAAAGATGATGGACATTTATGTGTGTTCAGTGACTTTATTTAAATATTTGAGCCAGTATCTAATTTTCACATTAATTCAGAACAAAATAATGAAAGAAAAGTGTGATTCAAATGAGTGTTTTCTGCTGAGGCCACCTCTGTGACCGACTCGAGATGTGGGACGCTTTGATTATAGATTCTGATGGTTACATTACATGACTGCAGTCTGAGGAAACCGTTTGATGGTTTTGGGATTATAATGCATTATTTTCACAGCACTATGTACAGAAAGTCAAAAGTGGCGTTATTTATTGTTTTTTTGTTTTTTTTACATTAAAACATCTACATTTTAGATTTACATTAAAAACAGGCTGTTTAATTGTCAAAAATGATGCATTAAAGCAGTGATTTTAAGCAAACTGGATGAAAATGGAGTCGTTTAATGGCACGTTTGGTTTTCCATACAGATGTGTAAAATCACATGAGCATTTTTAATCAGAGGTTTTATTGTATTTTGCCACCATAAGATTTCTTTGTTGGCTTTTGTTTCCAACAGTTGCTGCCTTTCCTAACAGAAATAATTCAGACTGAGGTTAATAATGAAATCTGTTGATCGCTCTGGGTTTGACGAGGCGTTTCTCAACAACAGAGAGTTTCACATTTGTTGACTGACACAGAAAACCAGTTCCATTTTGTTTTCTGTGGCCCTTTTTACTTTGTTTGGTAAGATACAAACAAATATTGATTTTGTAAATATGGATAACGCACAAAGACTGAGGTGGCTGCTCACATGTGAAACATTTATGTGAGTTATTTACTAGAGAAAGTCTGCAAGATGAGAAAGAGGCTCTTTACCAGGATAAACTTCAAGTTCTTTCAGTGTACAGTTCATTTCAATTGAGCTATTTTAAATGTGCTATTTGTGTGTGTGTGGAAACATTTCAGTTTATACAGATGCACACACACACACACACACACAGTCACAACAGGGCGGGACTTTGTTGCTTCAAACGTCCCAGCTGTCAGCTCGCATTTTGGGTCAGCAGCTAATCTCCCACAATCCTTTGCCTGGGACTTGCTCTGAGCCTGATGCACAATTACCCACGGGACACCTCTGACAGACAACGGCAGGTGACAACAACACAATCCCACCCCGCCGGCCAAAATGTCAGAGAGAGAGAGAGAGAGAGAGAGAGAGAGAGAGAGAGAGAGAGAGGTATGTTGAAATGCAGATGAGGACAGAAGGAGCGTGTAATCAATCAAAGTGTTTGGACCTTGAGCAGGATTTGTTTTTCACAGCATCATTGTTGTGCCGATGACAAAAACCTGATCTGGATGTAACCACACTGAACACTTCATTGTTGTCATAGTGCGATGGAGACTCAGCAGACCATCGGTTATATAAGTCAGATGTGTTGCATCCAGCCTGGCGCCTACAAATCCCCGTCACCTCCTCTGAATCCCACCGAGCGTTCGGGGCAGGCAGAGGCATCGAGTGACAAGCACACACACACACGCACACACACACACACATCGCTTTCAAAATGAGGGCAGGAGTGCAAACCAGGTGATCAACACGACCCCCTGCAGCTCCACTCCCACCACTCGGCCATAAAGCAAACTGTGTCAGCCAACATTTATCTGTTTACCTCTGATTGACTGAGAAGAAGAAGAAGAAGAAGAAGAAAAAGAAGAAGAGGAAGAAGAGAGGTATGTCTGTGGTGCCCACGAACATGATAAGAATGAGAGTTCATTGGTTCATTGGCAGAAGATAAAAGATGTTCGTCAGTGCTGTGATGGAGACAGTCAAGACTTACAGGTTTGACAAAACTAAAAAGCTTGTAAGTGGACCTTGAGTTGAGTTTGTCAAACAGCTGTTTCCAAAATCAAGACAGAACTTTCATGTCCAAATTAAGAGTTTTTAAAAGTAATAAAGTGTGTTTTTTAGTGTATTTCAAGTGTTTCTGCTGCATTCTTTGACTTTAACATGCAGGATTTGTAAACTCTTCACCTGAACAAAACTGAATGAACAGACTGTGTGTGCTCAGGCTCCACCAAGTGGCAAAAGTTTGACTATAAGCACATCCTGCAGATCCAGATAAAGCTTTTGTGATGACTTCTGGCAAGAAATTTGGACTAAAATATGCAGTTTTTGTGTGTTGAGCATTTGTAGACGCTAAATGCACGAGGGATAGAAAAACATTCACATAACAGACTTTTTTTAAGTTCACGTTAAAACCTTTTCAGGATAGTTTGTGTTTTGCATATTTTCTCCAAAAAAATTTTTGAAAGGTTGCACAGTTAGCATCTGGGACAATTGAATATGATAAAATGTTAATATGATGATATTTATTAGACCAAATACCCAGTTTTCTATTGCACACAGGTTACCCATCATGTCATGTTTCCTGTTTTATTTTGTAATCTCTTACATTATGTGTCTGTAGCTGGTTTACTTCCTGTCGACCATTGGTAGTTTCACCTGTCCCTGTTTTAGCCTTGTTCGCCCCATCCCTGCTCCCTGCTTTTGGATTTTCACAATTAAACACTCTGCTTTGATCCTGTTAACTCGTGCATGTTTACGACTAGAACACAGATTGAAACCCTCAATAACCAATGAGAGCGAGTCGACCTGAAGCTCCACCAGCGGGATGTTGCGTCCACCTGCAGCTCTGTGCCCTGTAACATGTGTCGGCCATGTTGATTCTGCCTCCTCAGCTGTGACTTCATCAAGTTTGTTTTGTTTGTTCAGCTCCAAATATCACACACACCAACTGTCACATGATCCTAAATCCCTGGAATGTCGTTGTGTCTGTGGTCTCCCACGTTTTTAAAATCAGTTCAGATTTGGGGTCTGACATAGGAAGCGTCTGTGCCCGGGGGAGTCAGCACAAAGACCTGATATCTGGAAGTTTGCAAGAGAAGCGAGCTCAAACATGAAGACTTCCCTCCTTTTCACAGTCCCTCACATCTCATTGGACACGGACAGACTGCTCTCACCCGTTCACATTACAGACAGTCCCCGGTGTCTCTAACGCTCGGCTAATCTTTCCTGTAAACGCTCGTATCAGTTTGTGATTTGTGACCTGAAACTGTACGTTTTCGTGCTCGGGGCCGTCACATGGCTTCGGCCCCCGGAGAGGATTAGATTAGATCGTCATGTGTGACCAATCGGCTCTGGCAGAGCTGCAGCTTCTCAACGGTCCGGTGCACATTTAGGATGAGCGTGTTCTCAGAGAGGACGTATGTTTACAGATCTGCACATGCAGTTTGACGGGAGGAGGTCTGCTGAGTCGGCAATGCATGACTCACATATAAGAGATCTTTAAGAGTCTTGGAAAGACTTCCCGTGGTCCGAGTTGACCTGAGGGCAAAAAATAATCCGATTGCTCATGTCAGAGTCAGAGTCGGAGTGTTTTTCTGTCAGTTTGGGTAAATAACACGACATCCAGGAGACTCAGGCAGGTGTTCGACCCTCAGAGCTGTGGCGAACTGAGCGCGCTTTGTTGTCGGAGAGCAGGAACAACACACTGCTTCAAAGCTACTCAAGCTGACCCAGAATCTGCGAGTGAACCCATTTAAACTTCAGGAGGTAATCTTCATCTAACAGACTTTTTACAGACTTTTAAGCTCAGCGGTCGGACGTCTCGAACTGAAATTCACTTCAGAATTCGTAAACTTCTGTTTAAATGTCCACAGGTGTGTAGCTTTGACTTTTCATTAAGAAAACAAACACATATTCTCATATTTTCACAGTTTTATCTCCAACACGCCTTGAAGTTCTTCATCTACACAAAACCTTCTGGCTTCCTCTGCAAAAAGTAAATGAATAAATCTCAAGTCTAGTCTTATTAAGTTAAACTATTAAAGTATTAACGAGTTAGTGTTGCTATCCTGCAGTTATAAGCTAATTAGAAGATAATTATGTGGCCTGCTGACGTTTGGGGAACTAAATAAACAGAAGAAATCTGACCTGTTTTTACTTGCAGTTTTTTAAATTCCTTCTTTTCCAATTAAATTAATCATTAAGTTAACTCGGGCACTGAGAAATGGAGGATCTCTGGCCCCGCCCACCATCTTTGAACTCAACCAATGAGATGATCCTCTCTCTCTCACACACACACACACACACACACAAACATCCACCTCAGAAGCACTTCAGTGTCCTACCTTGCCGTCATGCTGCGCCATAAGTGAGCTCCTGCGGGAAAGACGAGATCCATTATTCATCGTGAGCGAGCAGCGGGTCACATCAATGAGTCACCATGAGGAGAGTAAGAAATAAGGCTGCTGTATCCACACATCATGAATGAGCAGCAGGGATGATAAACACACCCTCACATCTGCTCACAGCGGCTTGCTTTGAGCCGCTTATTACACGTTTACAGGGTCTTGTCATGTTGAAGCACACACAAAGCTTAGAGAACAGCCCTGTTGAACACAACGTATGCTGCAGCATTAAGATCTGCCTTCGCTCGAACCATAAAGACCGACATGAAGTGAAATGTTTATCAGCCTGAGGGCCAAAATGGACAAAAATGCAGCGGAGACGCGTCTCAGTCCGAGATGCCGATCGTTCCAGCTGAATGCAAACTGTGACTTCGGCCTCTGATCTGATCTGCACATTTCTGTGAGTGCACGAGTTGCCCTCTGTGCCTCTTTTATCAGAGATCTCTGTTTTTTCCCCAAAGCACGGCTGAAAGTCAGAATAAGTGGAATGAGCCTTGGTGTTTTATAGATTTTGATGCTATAATTTAAAATATACCAAATTATATGAACATTTCACAACACTGTGGAGGTATGGAAAGTCAAAACTGACGTATTTTAACCTGATTTATATTACAAACTGCTTTTTTCTTTTTTTTTAGTATATTTTTTGGGCTTTTGTTCCTTCATTGATAGGACAGCTTAAGATTGGACAGGAAATAGGAGGCAGAGAGGCGTGGAGTGACACGCAGGAAATAACCGTGCAGTGTGGGATTCGAACCGGGGTCCCTGCAGCGAGGACAATAGCCTCTGCTCATGGGGCGCCCGCGCTGACCACTACACCACCGAGCGCCCATTACAAACTGCTTTTAATGACATTTTGATTGCTATTTTCAGTATTTAGGGAGTATTTAGTGAAAGACGTTTTTCACATCATAAACCTGCAAAAAAAAGCAAAAAAAAAGCAGCTTTTCACCGTTTTCTCGTGAGAGGTGGGGCGCCGTGAAAGGTGGTGAGAAAAAACATGGAGGCGTCTGAAGGCACTTTCGGCTTTCCGTACAGATGTATAAAATCACACCCATTTAACGTTATATTATAGTTTTTTATTTCCTTATTTGAACTACTGTACTATGGTTTGGGCAGCCACATATTGTACTCATCTCAAGAAATTATGTACTATCCAGAAAAGGTTCCTAAGATTTATTTCACATTCAAATAGATACGCGTTGTCAACACCACTTTTTAAAGTATTCTCTTCTTCCAATCCACAAACTGAATAATTATCAAAACAACTAAAAATATATCTTAGTTCTTCTTGAATCCATTACGTACATGTCCCTTTTTCTCTTTTTTTCCATGTCCCACATTTTTACTTTGCTTTTTTGTTTGTCTTCTTTTATTATGATTTCAATTTATGAATATTTTGTTCTGAGTGTCTTTTTCTAATGTTTATTTGTTAGCCATAAAATTTTTTTGATGTAATTAGTGACAGGGGTGGAACAATTGTACAAGCCAACTGGCTTCGTTCCTTCCTTGCACCATTGATGATGACAATGTTTGCTAAATAAATAAACTCAAACTCAAACTCACACTGGTGTATTTTTTTTGTTCCTGTCACATGTTTGTTGAGTTTTGTTTTTGGTGATAATACAGTAAACAAGTAATTAAAAAGTCTTTAAGTCTTTTTGGAATTAAGCTGCAAGCGTTCACAAAATAATGTACCATAAGTCCTTTTTTTTCCCTCTGCATCCGTAGTTTGTACTGCGTCTAAATCCTCCTGTTAATGTTTTTTAGATCGCTGACACTGAACACCTGATCTGAGTGCTGCTCGCTCGGTCAGTCCACAGGAAGAGGAAACACACAGCGTTGAAACATTAAGAGCACAGCCGATACCTGTGAGCGTTAAAGTGGACTCTCGCTTCACTCAGCGCTCATTAAGACTCATTTTCTGGCCTCGTATCATTTCGCTCGACCGCTACGAGGAGAGCGAGGGGCCCGGAGCCACGGCGCCGAGTGAGAGCCGGATCTTTGTGGACGTATTCTGCGCATAAAAAGCACCGCTGATACGAAGGCGTCACGCAGCAGCGAGCGACGGTCGGGCTGACGAGTGACCGTCTGTCTGCGTGTCATCGTCAC
>JBCAUF010000036.1:8263603-8275440 GCA_038406115.1 Haemulon aurolineatum
TTTTACCGAAATCCCATTCAAAAAACGTATTGACTTTTAGGCGAGGGAACCGGGTGTGCTAAAAATGCTAACGGACTTCCGGGTTTACTGGCAGACTCTATGGGTGTGTATTGGACGGAATGTTCAGAGCTCGAGTGATGACATCATCGTTAGAGTGGAGAGGAGCTGTAAAATATTCTATGAAATGTAATTTAAACTTGCTCTCACTCCCACAGATTTCACTCCACGTACATAATTTATACGTCAAAATGTAGGTGAATTTGTGCTGGTCACAGTCATGCGACTACAGACACAAACAGACTCACACTTTTGACTCCATGAGCCTCCAAGAGACAAGAGTGCCAACCAACTGCCCCATAAGCTCCCATTTTAAATAAGATCCAACATTTCTGGGGGAAAGCAGACAGTGCCACTTTTCTCACTCGCTGTAATTCTCACATTTGTGACACCACACGCCCGAAAAATACACCAACGTGTTTGGCAGAGTCTCCTGCCTCTCATGATATGAAAATGTAGTTAATCGCAGTTACAGTCTTTGAGCTAGAAGCAGGAGTGTGAGATGTACTTTTGTGTTAAATTGACTGAGCTGTCACACAGTTCTGCACCAGTGGGAGGGCCTTAATCACCTTAGCGACAATTGCTGACTCAGCGGTTGTTGGGCAGAAATGTTCAAAGCTGAATGTGATTGGCTAAGTCTCTGACCCCTTGTTTTTCAAAATAAAAGCTCATGAGGAATGTGCGCAGAACATGAGACACACCCAGAAGTTTCTGTTGGAGTTTGTTTTTCCTCTTAAAGGAAACTGTGTGAGTTTGATTCTCCTCAGTGTATAATATATTTGTTGACCCTGCACTTAATAAATCATCACCATTTAAGTTGTTTTGGTAATACACCACAGATGGATGTTATTGAGTCTGACCACAAAGGGTCTGAAAGTCCACTTTGCAGTAACACACTGCATCAGACTGATTGCTGACGATGGTACTGGAGGGTCACTGGAGACCAGCAGACACACTGGCACTGCCAAAGCTATTACTGGAACTGGAATACACTGTCTGTGTGTGTGTGTGTGTGTCTTTGTAGGGTTGGGGTATGTCAGGAAGTGCATTATGGGAAGGAATGAGGGGTGTGGGATGGAGAAAATGTGTGGTATTCACATCCAGCCCCAATGGGGGGTTGTCCCTAGTTCGCTATGGGGGACCGGATGACACATACTCCTTTATGCACGCCCACACACACACACACACACACACACTCTGTATTCTGACCCTACACTGCTCATTCCTTCTCAGTCCAGCAATGCACTTTTATCTTATTCTCATGCACCAGTAACACACATGTGCACATGCATATGCACAATACCCCCTTTCTCTCGTTTTCAGACCCTCCCTCTCTCACACACACCTCACAACACAATACTCCCATTCACGTGCACACACAGACTCGCATACACACACACACACCAGTGGCACCGATTCCTTCCCTGTGATGTATTTCAGCTCTGAGGCTTGTTAATCTGCGCTGCACAGTACACAGTCAGGCTGATATCGTTTGATTAAAGCATTTACAGTGTTCAAAGTAATGGATTTTTCCCCAGTTAGCCAGATTTACATGGTTTCACATTATAGATTAGGCTTAGTGTAGTCAGAGGGGACTTTGATATCATGAGATCCAGCAGGCCGTTCTTTCATTATCAGCCAAAAACTGCTTTTAGTCATGGATGCAAAGAATGTGGACATAGTGATGGTAAGGCCACTCATAGGTTTTATGGGAACCTTTGAAAATCCACTTTGAGTTTGGCTTCACTGCATGCCAACATATTTACTAGGAACTCTGAAACACAGGCACAAAAAAAGCATTAAAGCAAAGCAAAATAAATGTTAAAAACCTGCAGTGCATCCAGACATCATCATCATCTAAGCCAGCTGTCAGTGGTTAAAATATCACCATTGTGATACACCAGTTTTATTTTAATCAGCATTTAGCAGTTTGATTACATGACAGATGAACAGATTTGTCGCCCTCTTAGGCCTGGCTGTGAGCTTTGTCACTCTTAATTTCCATCCAGACGGGAGAAGCTCAAACTCGAGGACACTCTAAAAGGAGTTGAGTCCTTGAAATTGCTCTCTTGTGGAAAATTTGAGACAGATCTGGCAGTTTAACACCAATGACTTTGATCTCTTCAAGACATTGTGCAGGATGTACCCAATGAGACCACCGAGATGCACAGAAAGGAGAATGTACTAGTGAGCTACTGATTTTGTCTTTGAGGGTGCCACCAAATGCACCCCGAAGCAAATTAATTTTGGTCACTGATATCGCTGATCTTAATTTGTGTCCCCAATTTTGTTGTGGCCAGCGCACCACCTCCCTTACGCTCCCTTTCAGACAACAGATGTGATCAGATTTCCATTCCTGGCAGAAATGGCAGTTCGCGAAAGCCAGGCAGCCTCTGAGCCACATCCAAACCTGGTCAGGAGGAGGGTCGCAAATGGGATTTGTCTGATGCACGTTGACCCATACGGACAGACCACTGATGCAGGTTCAATTCACCTTAATGTGTTGTTCTCAATAGGGTATCGCAATTAAAAATCTTCCCCAAGTCCACCCAGCAAATGCAAACTGGAGGGGACACTCCCATGACCCCTCTAGTGTCCTTGCAAAAGATGACTGGCGAACTGTTCAACAACCAGGATGGAACCTACAATGCTCCTCTTGAAGCTGATGTTTAAATCTTAGAGTTTCTTGTCATCAGAAAGCTGCATTGTGATGCTCTGATAATTGGACCTTCCTTTTTTGGAGCGCCATGGGCACACACCCAAACTTCATGCAGTTATGTAATATGTCATTAATGCTACTGAATGATATCCAGAGCCTTCAGAATCTCAGAGAGCACCTTCCTGTGGCTGTTTTAGTTTTTTAGACCTTGTCCACAGTGATGGGCAGGGCTTTCCCTGAGTTCTCTGGCTTTGTCCTCCATAGACGGGGTATGCCAGTTGCATTCAGAACTGGATGTTCCTTCCACCATTCACCAATTTCCAGTCAGTTCCAATCTCTGTCCAGGACATACTAGACTGTTTGGATTGCTTAAGGTTTGCATCACATTCCCTGAGGCTATGGTGTGAGGAATGTTGTTCATCGGGGGACGCAAGTTTGACAGAATGCAGTTGAGTGCTATTTGAATACCATTGTCATTTTTATAACTGTCTTGCCAGACACTCACCCTTACTTAATTCAATCTGAGCAATAACCAAATAAAATGTTTTTGTTATGCACCTACACTCAATCATCAAATATGTTCTACATAAAATGTTTTTGGTGTTCAGGATTCTACTGTTGTTCCCACCAGTATGCCACAAACCTGAATAATCAGACTTTACAAGAAGCAAGTCCTTCCTCCTCAAGGCCACTCCTCTTCCTGGATTGAAGCAAAGCCTGCAAAGCCCTCCCTCTCATATGTTCAGATGCAGAGAAACTACCTGTCATTTCTCATCTTTCAGTCATCAGTCAGTTGCTCTCGTCACAAAGCAACATGGCACAAGGGATCCAACTTGATCGATCGAACTTCTGCTGCTCACTCTGTCTGGCTCTGCTAAATGATCCGGTGACCGTTCCCTGTGGTCACAGCTACTGCATGAACTGCATCGAAGACCACTTGAATAAAGAGGATCACAAGAGGATCTACAGCTGCCCTCACTGCAGTCAGACCTTCACACCGAGGCCTGTCCTGATGAGGAATGCCATGATAGCATTAGTAGTGGAGCAGCTGAAGGACAGTGCAAAAGTCCAAGCTGCTCCTGCTGATTACCACCACGCTGAACCCGAAGATGTGGCCTGTGATTTCTGCCAGAAGAAAGCCTTTAAATCCTGTCTACAATGTCTGGCCTCTTATTGCAAGGAACACCTGCAACCTCACTACGATGTGGGTCCATTAAAGAAACACAAGCTCGTGGAGGCATCTGCCAAGCTCCAGGAGAACATCTGCACTCGTCATCAAGAAGTGATGAAGCTGTATTGCCGCACTGACCAGCAGTGCATCTGCTATCTCTGTTCAAAGGATGAGCACAAAGGCCATAACAAGGTCTCAGCTGCAGCAGAAAGGACTGAGAGGCAGAGAGATCTTTGGGTGACTCGAAAAAAAATCCAGCTGAGGATCCAGGAGAGAGAGAAAGATGTGAGGTTGTTTCAGCAGGAGGAACATGCTGTGAATAACTCTGCAGAAAATGCACTGGAGAACACTGATAAGATTTACTCCGAGCTGATTCGAATCATTGAGAAAAGGATCTCTGATGTGAAAGGGAAGATCAAAGTTCGGCAGAAAAGTGAAGCGAGTCGGTTCAAAAAGGTTCGCGAGAAGGTGGAGCAGGAGATCGCTGAGCTGAGGAGGAGAGACGCTGAGCTGGAGAGGCTCTTGCGCACAGATGATCACACTCATTTTCTGTTAAGTTACCCCTCATTGTCGCATCTCAGTGCATCTAATGAAACACCCAGTGTCAGAGTCCGTCGTCTGCAGTACTTTGAGAAGGTTGCAGTGGCTCTGTCAGAGGCCAGGGACAAACTGCAGGAGGTTCTCAGCGAGGAATGTGCAAAGATCTCAATGTCAGTCATTGAAGCTGACGTCTTAGCACCAAACCCTCAAGCAGAGCCCAAGACCAGAGCTGACTTCTTACACTACGCATGCCAACTGACACTGAATGTAAACACGGCAAACACACACCTGTCGATATCTAAGGGGAACAGAAAAGCGGTATTCGTGAGAGAAGAACAGGAGTATGCTCCACATCCAGAAAGGTTTGCATATTGTTGGCAGGTCCTGGGTGAAGAGAGTCTGACTGGACGTTGTTACTGGGAGGTGGAGAGGAGTGGGAAAGCAGTGTTTATAGCAGTTGCATACAAGGATATCAGCAGAAGGGGAAGCTTCAATGACTGCGTGTTTGGACACAATGAGAAGTCTTGGGTGTTGGACTGTTACCAAAACAGCTACGAGTTCAAGCATAACGGCACGAAGACCCCAGTCCAAGGCACGTGGTCGTCCAGAGTCGGAGTGTACCTGGATCACGGCGCAGGTAGTCTGTCCTTCTACAGCGTCTCAGAGACCATGGTCCTCCTCCACAGAGTCAAGACCACGTTCACTCAGCCTCTCTTTGCTGGACTCTGGCTGTCGGATGGAGCCGTCGCTGAGGTGTGCAAGCTCAAGTAGGAAGGAGATGGCGAAGAGTCGAGACCTTCTCTCTGTCCGTCAGTCAAACAGGAGGGAAGCATTGTGACTACTTTATGGTGGTGGAAAGTCTACGAGGTGTGTGTATGAAAAGTAAACAATGTTGACAAAAGTGCCTCAAGTATTGTTGTTTGAGTATTGAGAAGGTAAACAGTGTATGATATTTTAAGAACTTACTGTATTTCTTTGTCTATTGAACCTTGCTCTGCTTGGTAAATAGTCGTCACAACCACTCAAAGAAAGGCATAAAGGAGACCAGCATTTTCATGTGAAATAGTGATTCAAATTCATACAAATTAATGTTTTAGTGCTCATTGTGGGAATTACCATGTAAAATTTAAGTATATCTAAATATTCATTCATTAGTATTTTTTTCTTTTTAGAAATAGTCTTCATATATATTCAATTGAATGCAAATGTCTCTTTTTTCGTATCCTGCTGACCTGCTGTGCACTGACTTACAGACTCTTACACAGGCAGTTAATTGTAATGAATGTATTGGCGTTGTTCCAGTTGAACTTTGTGTCCGTTTTCCGTTACAGTAACAAACTGCTGCTTGTCTCCAGGAAGCCATAAAGTAAGGTGTTGCCATGTAAACTTACAAACCACTGCCTAATTCACTAATGTCTGAGTCTAACATTGAACTGTTGCCTTGGCTATCCACATTTTGAACCTTACATTTTTTGCTCTCATGTCATGTTGTGCTTGGTTTTGATTGTCAGTGTGCATTCAGATCAATGACACTTCTGCACACTGGCTGATTATTGCTCAGTTGGCACTGATGCTGTGACTCATCATTCTTACCTAACAGGAAAAAGACAAGAAAGCAAATTGTCGGACTGGCTTATTTGTTTCGGTACATGTGACACGTCTGTCATCACGAAAATGTCGCTACAATGAACACAATTTGTTGAAAGTAGAATAACATCTGATCACACATTTTTCACGTAATATGTGCCATATACTGTATATAGTTGAGATATGTATATCTCATTCAATACTTATTTTATTTGTGAAGGAATAACAAGCCTCTCCAATGGTAATAAAAAGGGAATATGCGTTGATATTTATCTGGGTTTTGTCCAATATGTGTGTTATGTGTGGGAGTAGTTTCTTTATGTACAAATTTGTCCAGACACGATTAAAATAACACTTCGGCTTTCTTTGCTGTTCTTGCTCCTCTCACAATAATGAAATACTCTCCAGTTCTGATCTAACTGTACACGATAGCAGTGTCTGCACAGTCCTGTTACGTCAGCAAAGATCCAAGTGATCCAAAATAGTCAAATATTTAGTCCAGAACACGTTATTACATCCATGATAAACACCAGAGAAAACTGCAGATCCTGAACTTTTGTCTGGTTTAGATACGTGTGTATGACCAGGATATTGTGTTGTATAGTCTGTGCATTATCATCAAATGTTTCATAATTTTTGTAGTTTTGTTTACGTTATTTGATATGTTACGTTTAAATACTGTGTTTTTAAAATTGTAGCCAGAGCTTAATTGAGCCAAAATATCTCAAAGATCCTGCTTGCTCTGACAGGTTTTGCAGATTTTTTCAGATGAAAATTTACATTTTTCAGAATAAGAGCTTGATAAAAGTATTGGTGTTAGGACCAACCAAAGCTCTAAGGTACTACTTTTGCTCTGGCTCTGACACATTAACAAACCTGTCATATGAGTTACCTGTCAGTGCACTTGTTGTTCCTGGTTTGCTGTAATTAGTCATCGTGAGTGTTGAAGGGTGTTGAACATCTTCTGATGGTGTTAACCAATGTGATCTGCTCTCTTACACTATTCAGCATTAATGTACTTTCCCCTCTGAGAACACTTGCACACTCGTTCATCTTGTATTCAGAGCGGGCTGAGAGCCGTGCAGTGTGAACCTTTTTTTAAAATGATTAATTCAGGCCTTTGTTAGCTTTTCTCCATTGTCTTTGATCCGGGAACACACCTCAGACCTTAAATTATCCACCAAGAACAGCCGAGACTCTGGAGGTTTAGTGATGCATGCTCCTGAAATTATATTCACAGTGTTGGGAAAACTGTTAAGAAACATTTCATAAATTTTAGTACCATCTCATCACGCTGTACATTTGTTTTAATCAGTAAATCAAAAATATTATTAACCTCTTTGTTGAGATTAAAGATTTATGAAGATCTCATATCCTGGGCTGCATATATGTATAAATTAAACTATACAGTGCCTGTATCTGTCATGGTACTTGTAATGTATTGATCTTATTTTAAGCATTCTTTTAATTCTAGTCTAGAAATTTATTATAATGTTATTTTTTGTTAATTTTTTCCCCCTTTTTTGTTTGAAATGTTTTTTAGTATAGTAAAACTGAGTGAAACATCTGGAAACATCAGTCTGCAGGACTCTGCTGTGACTTGTGGCTGTGAGGTTTCGGGGTCGTCCACCTCGTCTGTCTCAGTTCTTTAGTGTCTTTCTGTTGGCAGTGGTTGACAGAAAGGGAACGACTGACCGGCCTGCATTGATTTCCATTAAGGTTTGACTGCCTGTGTGAGAGGTCTCCTCAGGTCTGGGTCAAATAGTAGTCATAGTGTTTTGTTACATCAGATAGATGCCTGCCTGGGGAGTTAACATATTGTCAGATAGATGACTGATTTATTAAGTCAGCTACCTACCTGAGGTTTCCCAGCAAACACTGTTTCCAACCTCGCCCATCTGACACTTTGGAATTCAGAAACAAACGGTGACGAACACCTGGGGGAATGTGTGAAGTGTGTGAAGTGTGTGAAGGCTTCCTCTAGGTTGACCTGCAGACAGATAGCAGGACTTGTGATGACGGCCAGCGTTTTGATCATTATTCTGTCCCGACTGACCGATAGCGAACAAAATGAGAGACCCAGTAGATTTGACTGAGGTTGCTTTGCTGAATCTTCTCAGTTATTTTTGTAAAACTGCAACACAAATGAAATACACAACAAGTTACAGTCAAGATACATGAAATATGGTTCACACTCATTACATTCCAGTAAACATACACCATTATCACAACTAAATTAGCCATAGCAGCTTAACGAGCCTCTTGCTAACGGTTAGCTTCGCGATTAGCATTAGCATAGTTAGCACAGCTTTTGTAACTCAAAATAAATGCCTCAAACACCACATTGCAGATCACAGTGCCATGAAACAACCAAAACAAACCAAGCTGTAAATAGTCATGTGCACCTGCAATATTTTTATTTCTATTTTTTATTTTTATTTTTATTATATATTTTTATTCTATTTGTATTTATAATATGTAGTGTATATATATATATATATATATATATATATATTTTATATATACACATACTGTTTTCTAATCCATGTATATACTTCTTTTTTTATTCTATGCCTTGCCTTGATATTGTGTTTATTGTGCTTACAATCTGCTGTAACAAGTGAATTTCCCCACTGTGGGATTAATAAAGTATTATTGTATCGTAAGTGCATTCATGCTCACTGTTGGTTTCACCTCAAGGCTCAGACAACCAACTTTCTGTGGAGGAGCACTCATAGCCTATGCATGCACACTGGAAGGGCCTGGTAGTTAAAACTGAAGCAAACAAGAAACTGAAATTTTGGCCTGATGATGCCGCTACTTGAAAAGTCAGAGGATTTGCCAAGTTATTAGGGTTCATCTTCTGGGGAATCATGAATCTCTGCACCAAATTTGGCGCCAACCCATCCAATAGATGCTGAGATATTTCACAGGACAAGTGAAGGTGTGACCTGCTGGTGGCGCTGCAGGGAAAGTCACAGGATCACTAAAGTCAGCAGGAGTTATCCTCTGAGCACCGTGGACCCAAGATCATGGCAATGCATCAAACATGTGTTGAGATAATTCAGTCTGGACCAAAGTGGTGGACCAACATGCCTAAAAATGAGAATATGAAATGAATCAATGGACAAACAGATATGAATCTGCAGACAAAGGAAAAAACATTTTGAGAGAGCCAGCAGAACGAGTCAGGAGGTGGAGAATCCATCCATCCAGACTCCCCGGAGCAAACGGGAAAGCGAGGTATTTCCCAGACCTGTCATGTATCCCAGCTGGCCCGGCCGGTGGTCGTTATATGGTCGGCTAATCAACTTTTAGCTCCTGTGAGCGGCGCTGAGAGCTCTAATGAAGACGGACGAGGGCGGGCGTGCGAGGCTGAGATGGATGCTCGTAGATCAGCGGCTCCGGAGCGGCCCGAGCTGTCAGCAACGGGGTGGTTGTTATCATCAGACTTATTGATTGGTGTGCGGGGAGGTTATTTTCTCTTCAGGTGTGTTTGTTCGGTGTGTGTGTGTGTGTATTGACTCCACCTCACGTGGCAGGTTTGAACTCTATCTGAAGATGTTTACAGTTATTTATTTATGAATGTATTTATTACCATTTTCACACGTTTCAGCTTGTTTTTGGATTTATTTTGAAACATTTGATTTGATTTACTGTGTGCAGAGCTGCTGCAGACTGTTTGCCCTTGAGATTTTCAAAACTCGACAACTATCTGTCTTAATGGACAAGTTTTATTTGAACAGTCTGTACTTTTGTGTGTGACCAAAAAAAAAAAAAAAAGAATCAGTCAAGAAGAAAAATGAAGATAAAAAAGTCATTGTTGTCAAATGATTGCTGTTGTTTCCAGTACAAGCTGAACTTCCTTGAAGGACGAGTGATTTCCTAGACAGGGTGTGTGTGTATGTGTGTGTGTGTGTGTGTCTTGGATGGTTTGTGAGGACTCTGTTGTTTTTTTGCTGAGTCAGGCTGTCTGTTTGGTTGTATCGTGTCATCGATCAGGAGTTTTCCAAAGTCTGACACTGTGTTGTTTCAGGGAAAGCCAAAAGCACAAAGAACGGGACAAACTGTGCACCTCGCCGTCCAGCGCAGAGCGTTTCTCCGTGTGAACAATTCAACAAACTGTCAGAGAGAAGAGAGAGCACACGAAACATGACAAAGATCCAGTGGATGATGGTTTAGATATTGAGGCAAAATGTGATCATTTCAGATGAAAACTGGGAATAACACATATAGGACACTTTGGTAAAATTTGGCCCACAACAGAGTCTTCTTTGTTGTAGCTGCAAAGATAATTAGTCTGACTGGAGGGAGTTAAGGATTTAAGTACTTGAAAAAACATAACTGCAAGATTATAATTAGAAACAGAAGTATTCCTGGCAAAACGATCCTCGATTATCTCATATTCTTTTGGATTTCTCTTTTTTGCCCCTTTCATTTGAATACGAACGCCACATTTGTTTTGTTCTTTTGTTTCTTTTCTTCTCTAATTTGATTTTATTGTTTGTTTTCTGTTTTGTCCTGAGAATGGGATCTATATGTGGACATTGATCAGATGTCAGGAGACATTTACGCCTGTGCTGTGTCTCTGAACGCTCTGAACAAATGAATGAACTTGTTCAGGGGAAATAAAAAGAAGATAAAAACTGTCACTGGGACACTGAGGAAAGCTTTTGGTGTGAAGGAGCATCTCTCAGTGATTTCTAAGCAGATTATGGGTGTTTACGTGCGATAGACATTGGAGATAATGACAGTCTGAAAGGGAAGGTCACGCTGGATCTAAAAATATGTGCACAGTGTCGGCGGGTCCGGATCCAAGTGAATTACTCAAAGCAAACTCTGAGATGGAGAACAAATTTTGATGCAAATCGCGGCAATTAGACGCCAAAGGGTTTTTCAAAGCACCTCCGTCGCCTCCCCGAGCGGTGAGTCACCGTCTGACCGTGTCGGTACGAGACGCTCAGCAGGCAAACTACGACAGCCAACCTCCTCCTCGTGCCCCCCCATTCAGCCCCGCACACTCTGAAAACCTCTGTCATGAATCAATGCTGCATTTGCTAGAGACGAGATTTTAAGTAAACTGCAATGAAAAAATATATGACTGGAACAGCAGACTTTAATTTAACCGAGTTGCTCATGGATTTTGAAATGTTTATAACTCTTTACATGCATGATGTAAGCATGAGCTTAATAAACTTCTTCCACAAATTGAACCACAACAACAAATAGGAAATGCAAAATAGTGCAAACAGAGCCTGACCAAGTATAACATGCTACAACTACACAGCCATGTTCTTTTGACTTCCACAAATTAAAACTAGATTGAAACTAAATTTTATAGAAGTTAAAATAAAACAGTAATTTAAAAAATCATAAAATTAAATGTTTCCTCCTTTTTTTTCTTTTTTTTTTAAAAAGTGCATTATGTGCAAAACCAAATCAAAGTTCTACTCTGTCAATACAAACTGCAAACATAATATAAATGTAAACAGAGTCTGACCAAGTATGTCACTGACAACTTGCTGCAACTACACAGCCATGTTCTTTTTACAATATTAGCAAAGTGTCTCTGATATTAGCAGTTAGCTAACGTTAGCTGTTTGGATAGCTCACAAATAGAGTCTGCCAGTAAACCCGGAAATCCGTTAGCATTTTTAGCACATCCGGTTCCCTCGCCTAAAAGTCAATACGTTTTTTGAATGGGATTTCGGCAAAATGTCTTAAATAAGGTCTGTGGTTACGTTGGTCACGTTTTGTTCTACGACATAAAACACGTCAGTAAATACTCTACTTGTGAATTTTTGAAGCTTTTACGTGTCGTAA
>JBCAUF010000036.1:8326125-8344447 GCA_038406115.1 Haemulon aurolineatum
TTTTTTCTTGTTTTTGAAAGCTGACTTTTTGCAGTGTGCACTTCTCACCAAACTCAACGCTGTTTTCTTCTTCTTTGGTGCCCCCAGCGCGGTGTTCACGTGGACCAACCTGCTGGTGGTGGTGGTGGAGCTGGACGGCTCGGAGCAGGAGGCCCTGGACCTGGTCCCGCTGGTCACCAACGTGGTGCTGGAGGAGCACTACCTGATCGTGGGCGTGGTGGTGGTGGTCGACATCGGCGTCATCCCCATCAACTCCCGCGGCGAGAAGCAGCGCATGCACCTGCGCGACGGCTTCCTGGCCGACCAGTTGGACCCCATCTACGTGGCCTACAACATGTAGCAGCGCCCCCCGGTGGCCGATCACGGATGAAGGATTATTGAGGAAGATGCAAAAGACGGTCCGCTCCTGAGACTGAAACTAAAACAAATGGAGCCCGAGGCTGAGATCGTGGCACGACGGGAGAAGGTAGTCCACTTTTTTTGCCCTGAATCTCGTCTCGTAGGCAGTGCTTCCACGGCAACGCATCGCCGCCAACGTATCTCCCAGAATCAAGCGGTCACATTTAGGACTCGAGAGGAGGCAGCACAGCCTCCCCCATCCAGAGCAAGGAAGCCCCCCCATCCCCCAATTGTGCAGATTGTTAACCCAAACGTGGCAATCGTGACGGAGACGGCGGCAGAGGACAATCGTTAACGTAAAACAGCGTGTGGCTCACTTTAGATTTACCTGTTCAGTTTTTGCAAAAGTTGCTTGTTTTAGTTTTTTTTTTTTCCTTTTTTGTTTGTTTGTCTGTATTTTAACGTCCGCAAGAAAAAACAAAAAGTTTAGGCTATTTTTTGAAAAGGAGATTTACAGAAAAACACGACAAACTGTGGCAAAAATGATATTTTACGTTTTTACGATGTCAACCATCAGAGAGAGCAAGATATGTTTTGATACGCGGGGTGGGGTCCGAGGGCGACGAACCGCAGCTGTCCGTCAATTTTACGATGAGGTACTTCACGTTTGTTTCGTGCTAGCTTTTTTTTGTTTTTTGTTTTTTTTTGCAATTCAACATTATTTTCTGAACCGTCCGTCCCATCTCAGCGGGGAAATCAGTCAGTGTGCTAACTTTCATAAACAGCTGCAGCCTTTAACGCCGTTCATTTTTCCGTACAAACACGCTTCGACCGAAGCAAAAAAACATAAAAAACAATTCATACGTTAATTCATATCATGTAAGTATGTACAAAAAGAAACTGATTTAATTTATTTTGTTTCTCTTTTAGAAGTATATGACGAGACGTTCAAGAATGTTTTGCTCTTGAATATTTGCTAATATAAAAAAACAAAAAAGCGTTGTATTATCTGGAGTGAAACACACTCACATCAAGCATATTATGGAAAATAGAAATATATGATTATAGATTATATTAAAAGATGAGTGAAGGATTCACACCGGACAGGAGCAGTTTGACACGCGATGCTTTTGTTTTTTATCTGCATGTTGGTCTGAAACGTTTCAGTCGCTCAGATTCAAGTGAAGCTTTGAGGAGTCTGATTCCACGTGAAGAGTTCTGATCCAAAACGTCCAATAAAAACTTTCGACCTTTTTCCTCCAAACAGTCAGTGAGAAAGATTTTTTGACAAGTCGTTATTTAAAATGAGCCATTTGTGCCCTTAAATCACAAATTATTCCCTCCAGTTTTTTATTAGTGATAATTATTTATGTAATAATACACCTAAAATTTCAGTCTAAATTATTTCCAAATGAATAAAATGAGTAGTGAAAAGTCTTCCATTGATTTGAGTGATAATAATAATGTGAGTCGTTTTCACTGGCCTTCATTGTGTAGTTTTACATAATTAACGCGCTAACTTGACAAAGTGTAAAAATTTTGCAATAATTTGGCTTTTCTGAAAAAGAAATCCGTCATTTCTGTTGGATGGGAGAATTATTTAGTGGCCTGACGGTCAAACACAAAGACGGAGGACAAAACTCTCCGCTCTCTCTCTGAGGTTGAGCCGGAGAGATGAAAACAGACCTCAGCTCATTGATTTGTCCCGGCAACAAACCGACACGTGATGTGACGTCTGTAGATTTTATCCCCCTCCTTTCATGCCGAAGTGTTCAGATTCGGTGTGACAGGACGGACGACAGTCATCCATCTGCCCTATCAGTACACCGCCCGTGACAGCTCAGCCAAATGAGAGCATTTGTCCATTTTGAACTATCTGATGGCTCTGCTCCATTTTTTCTTTTAACGCATGAATTCAAAACGCTCTTAAAACCAAGTGGACACGGTCGCACTCGACAGAAATCTTTGACATCCTCGAGTCCGATTCAGTCGCTTAAAATTCAAGTTTAATGAAAACCAGAAGCCGTGGACCCACTTGGAAATTTCAGGCTGAAATATTTAAAACCATTTTTTCTCCGCTTGGATTCAACAGCCAAAGCGTGCCTGACTTCTGTCCGCCGAGGAATAGATTGTGTATTGATCGATCGATAGTCAGTTGAGGGAGTAGTTTGTCGTTTAAAATCACTCATGTGCCCCAACAAACAAGAGAACATGAAGTGATTTGCTGACCTCTAGTGGTCACCAGGAGGAATCACAACAACACTGGATCAGAACTCTTCACACGTCACGTCCATCAGGGAACAAACAGGTTTTCTGATCTTTAAAATGTAATAAATAGGAATAGAGTTTTAATTTCTGCCTGGATTGAAACTCAGCAGTTCAAACAGACCAACAGCAGGACTGGATTATTTTCTTTCAAACACCTCCGGCTGGGAAAAAGGCGAATCCTCACGGACACCTCCCGAGTGTCCCCCGTTCATGGCAGGAAGGCGAGCAGCCGCCCCCTCTTTGTAAATATCAGAGTCAGAGGTCCTTCATATTTTTTCATGGACAGATCAATCAGGGCTCACACAGTGATGTCACGGCAGGAGCGAAGACCGAAAAAAAAAAAACCCCAGGAAAGCAGAGAACGAACGGCGAACGAGTTTTTACCGGAGACCCTTTAACTCGCCACAGAGCCGCGGAGGGAGAGGTCAAAGGTCGCAGGGACACGACGTTCGGCCTGCGATTCGAGGTCGAAGCTTCTTGACTGAATGTTCAAAAGTTTCAACACACGAGGATTTTTCTGAAAAGATTAAAAAAAAAAAAGCACTTTCTTCACCGTTTGTTTCTCTTTTCTTTTATCAGAAAAATGTATGTTCCCCCCAGTATGTTTTTTTTAAGGTTTTAAAATGTCTTATTTGAGTTGACATAAAGTCTTTCAATTAAATAAATATTTCAACAATTTTGACAGAAAAAAACAAGGATGTTGGCGTGTTTATTGTCTTCATTATTATTATTGTGACACAGCTTTTTTTCATTAATTTTAGTGTGGCCTCCACTACACACACACACACACACACACACTAAAGCATTATCATATCACCTGAAACTGAACATGTCTTAGTTGGTAAATATGATGATTTTGATATTATTCAGAACAAGTCTGTGATCAAACTATATATTTAACAGTTAATCTGATGTCTATTTGAAAATTACCATTAACTTGACTTGAATACACACACACACACACACACAGTAAAGCATTAAAATGTCAACTGCAAGCGGATCAAACCATTTCAGCAACTGATTTTCAAAATAAACACAAACAAAAACACTTGAAGTTCAATTGGCTAATTAATGCCAATGGTAATTAAATCCTAATTAATCTCCAGCATCAGCTTCTCAGACATTGAATTGATAGTTTTGATGTTGAAATGTTGATACAACACAAAACCTTTAACGATGTCACTTTTTTCCGACTTCAAACAGATAAAATGATGAATTGAAAGAACATTTAATCAATAATTAACTGATGACATTAACAGATGAAAGTGAACCAGTTTAATTAAACTCACTAAATTCAAACTGCCTGAAGAACTCGTTTTGAGCTAAATATTACTTTTATTCCATATTCGAAGACTGTAAAGGCCATTTATTAACTTATTATTGATAAAAAGAAAAAAACCAACAGTGTGTTGGTCCGTCCCTCAAAATCTCCGGACTCTGTCTGGTTATTGGCCCGTTGGTTCCTACTGAGACCATAAACCTTTAAACGCCTCACAAATATTCAGCTTCAGTCGTGCTTTTTTATCAAACCAACAGGAGGAAGTGGTCCATCTGTCGGGGACTATTTTCAGCGGCGGATTAATCCACATCTGTTGCTGTAGGGAGTGTTTGGGGCAGCAGGACGGTGTGCTGTTCTCTGATTTGTTCATGACAAGAAAACCTGTTCCAGTTAATTTGGATTTTTTTTTTTGTCAACGCTCATTATTTTACAGATATTGAACAACTACAGCTCCCATGAGGCCTTACCAGCTCACCACAGTGGCTAAGGCTGATGGGATATGTAGTTGATGGACACTAAAAATAAAGTTTCATGGTCGTTTTCTCAGCTTACAAAAGAATGAAGCGGTCTTACCTGTAGACATTCAAAAAACTTCAGCCATCTTTCCAGAAACAGCCTCCTGGTTACAGCTGTCAACACTTAAAGAACGACAGAGTTGTTCTATTTATTCATCATCCAGAGTAACCGGAGTATTGATTCTGTAAAGAGACGTTACTTTGAATAGATTCAATTTCCCAGCTTGAATCAATAATATCTATCTATCTATCTATCTATCTATCTATCTATCTATCTATCTATCTATCTATCTATCTATCCTCTATGATTTGAGCAAAATTCATCAAATCTCAGAAGTGTCAGAAAATCTGAGAAAATCAAGCAATTAAACCTTAAAAAATGTGGAACTGACCCTTTTTATGACACTGTGTCCATACAGCATTATACTAAACTTAGAAATTAGTCACAGCGATAAAAAAAGAAGTTCAGTCAAATCAAAAACAAAACGTGGAACCACAGAAACTTGTTGATACATTTATTTCCTCCATGTTAGCACATAGAATATATTTATATACATATTGCTAGCTAAAGCATAAAAAAAAACGTCAGGAGCATAGAAAATGTTAAGCCACAATTAATAGTTTACATATGGACAGAACAGAAGATGACCTACAGGGGCTGAGAACAAAAAAAGGAGACTTCACACTGGTTTTACTCCAGTTTGAAGTACATGAATACTGCGTGAGTACTCGCTCAGTGTGGTGACCTCAGACACTCTGGAATAACAGCAGTGAGAAGTCCGTCTGTGGGCGACGATCTGATCGATTTACTCGAGAACAGCTTCAGAAGATGTGATTTAACTCGACTGAAGTTCCAGAAAATAAAAAAACAAAACAAAACCAAACAACACATCATTGTCATATTGCATTACTCTGAGGGAGTGCAACTACGTCTTTTCTTACATGGTGACAGAACAAAGGAGGAAGAAAAGGAGCCGCACACACATGCACACACTCACGCACACAC
The DNA here is from genome assembly GCA_038406115.1 of Haemulon aurolineatum. Taxonomy (NCBI): domain Eukaryota; kingdom Metazoa; phylum Chordata; class Actinopteri; order Lutjaniformes; family Haemulidae; genus Haemulon; species Haemulon aurolineatum. The sequence continues at coordinate 8,331,533 of JBCAUF010000036.1, forward strand.
ACACACACTCACACACACTCACACACCTCATACTCATGCAGTTGAAAACCAGAGATACCAACTGGAATGACATCAAAACATTTTCCACGTGAGGAAAAAAAGAAGAAAAACTTTCACTCTGAAATCTTTACGGCTGGATGGACGAATATAAAAACGGTGAGAGGAAGCAGGTCACACACGTGTACGTCTGTGTGTGTGTGTGTGTGTAACACGTGTGTCACCTTCAACACGCATGTCGGTTTTTGGGAGAACATGCATTTTATTGGTTGGTTTTTAAACTTTAAAATAGAAAAAACAAAACAAAAAACAAACTGGAAAACAAAACACACACACACACACGTGCTGAAAATGACACACACCTCAGAGTGTCATGGCAACAACAGGTAGGAGCTGATATGATTAACGGTTGTACATTGTACAAAACTAGCACTAACAGTCATCCAATCGCTGTGAAGACAGGAGAAAAAAAAAAAAAAAAAACTGCTGAAATATTTGAGTCCATTTACAATGTACATATAATATGAGGGAGGAGACTTTATTATTTACATGTAGTGCAATGATGAAGAAAGAAAAAGACGGCGTGTTTGACCTGCAGAGAACTGTGATAAAACAGGAGAACCTTATTTAAAGAACTCTTTCCATAAATCAAATCAAATCTTAAAAAGAAATCAATCATCATCATCATCATCATCATCATCATCAGAGGAAGAGGAGGAGACGTCAAACAGTAGCTGAACTGTACAATAACATGTTACATCTTAAAGTGATACACTTAAATGAGTTTCCAAAGAAAGACTCAGAGACGAGCGAGTGAACAGTTTAAGTCTTTAAAGTCTGGAACAACAGTTACCGTAAATTCTCTAATAGTGGATCCACTTCAAACAATAATTTATTTTTAATATTGTTGTAGCTCGAGACATTTTTCTTCATCAAACCCAAAATATGCATGATTTCCTCCCGTGTGTTTGGTAAAAACTAGTAAAACTAGTTTTTTTTTTAAACTTCTTCAGTGGGAACGAATGAGCTTTGAGCTTGGAGCCACAGCCACAATAAAAGCCCTCAAAATAAAAGGAGGGGACTTTGACTTTGTTGTTTTTCATCTCCTCTTTTATCAAAGTAAAAACAGTATATAAATACTCATTTAAAGTTCATATTTGATCCACTTACTTTGAAGTAAAGAAGTGGTGAGTTTTGACTTCAAAAGTCACCATTTTATGTATTGCATCACTTTCTTTTAGTACGGGATGGAAGAATAACTGCTGAGAGCACTTAGCACTACAGTATTAGGATGATGAGTGGAGAAAAAACGAGCAGAGTCGGATGTGAAAGCCTGATTCTGTCTGTACTTGAGCTGAAAAAAGGCCTTTCCCCACTAGAGAGAATTTACGGTATTTTATTCGTCACATGTTAACAGAAGCACAAACTGATAAAACAGCAATCTGTGTATAAAAAACAAAGCGTTGCGTCTGTACAGAGTAACCGAAGTATTTTCCTCCGTTCAGTCAATCTTCATAACTGAGGAAACAGTCAACAAACTTTAAAAGTGTCACACATCTCAGAGAAAATTAAAAAAAACACGGCAATTTCATTGCCTCCTTTTGGAAAAAACAAAAAGATTCCAAGCACCATATTTATACACCATCGACACTCGACATCCAGCGCAGGGAGAACTATAGAAAAGGTTAATTTGATCATTCACATTTGCATAATGTTTTATATTGGTCCATCCGTCGTCGCTGCTCGTGAATCTGCTCTTATTTTTTTTATTTTTTAGAAATTTTTGTTTTACCGTAATGATGAAAAAAGACAAACTATGAAACTATCAACATGCATGAAGTCTTACCGGGAGGGAGACAGAAAGAGAGAGAGAGAGAGAGAGGATGAAGAATGAAAAACAAAAACAATAAAAAAAGAGAAAAACAGGCACTGACCACCAACTACAGCATAAGCAGTGAAAGAGTCTCAAAGTTCGTCACTTGAAGTTAAAAAGAAAGAGGAAAGAATCTCGAGTGGACATCACTAGAAAAATGACACCGACGACGCTCGGAAAAATATACATTAACTTTCAGGAGGAGGAAGAGGAGGAGGAGGAGGAGGAGGAGGGACGACTCTTCAGGTAGGTTCAACGAGATGTCGGATCTTTTTTTTTTTCCTTCTTGTTTTCTTGGAGGTTTTTTGGCAAATATTACAAGCGTTTTGGGTTGTTCGGAAAACGAAGTGTGCAAAACCTGTGAAATCATGGAACCTCTCTAAGATCCAGCTCAGTGAAGATTGCAATGCATTCCTCCAAATTAGAGCAAATTTGAAAGTTGATTTTTGTTTTATTTTATTTTTTTTATATTTGATTCATAAAAATTTTTATGTCTGTTTCAAAAAAAAAAAAAAAGAGACCCCAAAAATGTGCATAATAACATTAATTAGAAAAATAATAATAATAATAAGACATGGAAGATTTATTCAGTCGGCGTCTTTTAAGGCCGAACATGTGACCCTGTTCCCAATAAGTGATTTAAGGACAATAAAATTTTAGGTAGAAATGATAAAAGGTGCGATCCACCGCAGGCGTTTCATGAAAAACAAACTAAAAAAAACCAAAACAAAATAAAATATATTAACGTCTAATCGTCTGCAGTTTTTTGTCTTTTTTAAAATATGTTTCTCTATGAAAGCAGAGCCGAGTTCAACGCTGCGATGGTACTTACGGTACGTTTTTCATTTTTCTGTAAGATCGACGGTGTTTGTGTTTATGTGTGTGTGTTTGTTTTTGTTGCATTTACAGTAAGAAAAGTGATTCTTTTTTAAAAATTCAGGTAATAAAATGTATTCGGTTAATGCTCGTCTGTTACTAAACACTTAAATAACACATTCTCTGACACCAGCTCAAAATTAGCACTTCAGTAAAAAGAGAGGAAAAAGAAAAAGAAAAAAAAAGAAAAAACGTCACGCCGGAGCTCTCGAGCGATCTGTTCACGACTCAAAGGAAAAGAAACAAAACGTAGAAAGAAAAATCAATACAATGGGTACGTTAAATAATAAAGGAGTCAAAATGAAAAACAAATCGCTCCGTTCAGAAAACGTCGGGTCCACAAAGTTTTCAGGAAGGCAAGTAGAGAAGCAGGAGGGAGGTGTGTGTGTGTGTGTGTGTGTGTGTGTGTGTGTTTGTGTGTGTGTGTGTGTGTGTTGTAGACACTGACTGACAGGAAGAGGAGAGGGCGAGAGCCAATGGCGTGCCGTGTGGGGTCAGGGGGGAGGCGGGGCCAGGGGTGAGGGGGTGAGGGCGGGGGTGGGAGCTCATCTCTTCCTGCGGCAGGTTCGTTTGTGGTCGGCGTGCCAGTGCTCCTGCTGACACTTGATGGAGCAGTACGAGGTGTTCCAGCAGCAGTGGTACATGGCCTCCTCCTCACAGTTATAACACTGGAACACACACACACACACACACACACACACACACACACACACACACACACACACACACTCGAACCACGACGGACAAAAAATCTTCTAGCGTCTCTGACAACAGAGGACAATTTGACGACAGCGAGAACAGAGCAGAGGCGGTTTTCTCTCCAGGTGAACCTCCTCTGTGTCTGAGACCTCGGCATCAAACTGTCCTCCATCAGGGTTTATGGGACCGATCACCGATTAGTGAGTTTAAATAAACCAATAACCAATCACGTGAGGGAGCAACATGTCCATTTCAATAACTTGATTATTTACTGTTATGTACTGTTTACTGAGCATCAACAAAAAGTATTATTCGCATTTTTTTGCTTTGTTTGTTTGTTTGGACAATAAAGTTTTTTTGAATCTTGAATCATTAGCTAGCAAACAAACATGCCTGTGCCGTGGAACTTGTTCGGAGTAAATGAGATAAAACACGAGCCGTCTGCAATCCGCACAAAGCTTCAACACGATGATGACGTCATCGATCGATCGGATTAATTCAGACATTACAGCCGATCTCATAAAGTGCATGAAGTGCAAAATATCGGCCAATCAGATCAATGGAAAGCCTAGCTAACAGTACAGTTAGCAGTAGTCAGTAAATAAAGTTATGTTTTGGAGATTGATTGACAGGCGGATGTCATGATGTTATTGGTTGTAATTTGGCTGGTACGAGCAGATGTAAGCTCAGGTCAGATTTTTGTTTTACATGAAGAAGAAACAGGATTTTAAATTTAAGAATACAAAGAAATGTCTTTTTAACACATTTTTGCATATGTTGTTAAATAATGCTGTCTAGTTGTTATCTGTTAGCTTTGTGTTGCGCTTATATAACATTTTTCCCCCCTTTTTTATTATTATTCTTTTTTAATTATTTGTTGTTGTTTGTTTATTTTGTGCCCTGTACTATCCACGTATGTTTTCCTATTTTCCGAGCAATGAAATAAAAATCTTGATTAAAAAAAAAAAAAAAAAAAAAAAAGTTAAATAATTGCACAATATTATCAGACGTGAGATATAGAAGTGTCTGTCAATTTTATTTTTGGGGGTTTTTTTGTTCCAATATCTGAATATTCTTAAAAATTAAAAGTTTAAACTGTGTAGGTGTGTAATTATGTTATTATAATCATTGTACCAGCAGCATAAAATGGTCTTCGAATGTGAATAACATGTTTTAATTTTCGTCAGACTCACCCACTGCTTCTTCTTGGTCTGGGAGATGAGCTGCTTGTTTTGGGCCACCAGCTTCTTCACCTCCTCCATCAGCTCCTCTTTACACTTCTCCTTCACCTGCTTGCACTTCCGCTCCATCTCGGCCTGAGCCGCGGTCACCGCCTTGCTCACCGCCTGCCGCTTCTCCTCCTCCATCTCGGCGCGGAGCTGAGGGAGGAAACACGTCGAGTTTTTAAACCCCAAACACTCGGACCTCGACGACGAACCTCGACCTCGAACAAACGCACCTTCTCCAGGGCCTCCCGCACCACCCGCTCCGTCTCCCGCTTGTTGTCGGCCTTCATCATCTCCTTGACGTCGTTGAAGACCTTGGTGTACTTCTCGTGGCACATGTTCTGGCAGGCGCCGTCGCTGCTGGTCTGGGTGCCGCGGTGCAGCGTGCGCGGCGACCCCCCGTTCACCTTCTTGGTCTGCGTCGACACCGACAGCTTCTCCGGCTGCTGCGGCGCCGACGACACCGGGATCTCCTGACTGGAGCTGACTGCCTCCATCTCCGGCTCCGGGTCCTGGGGGGGGGCAGAGGGGAGGGGGGGCATTTTTAAAACCTTTTTAATCCCTGTTTCATGAATAAACCAGTCAGTGTGAGAAGGTTTGAAAACCAGGAGGTCTGTTTGCAGCTGGAGGAACAGAAACTACTGACTGGCCCTTTTTTTTTTCGATTAAAAAAATGTATCTAATTAATTTGAGGCTTTGTAATTAATTGATAGAAATTAATCGCATTTTAATCGCATATAAATGTTTGACCTGAGAACAGTGAGTAAGTATTGTTTTTCACATGGATTTTTAGTACACCACTGAATAATGACTGAATACATAAGCTTAAAGCAGAAGTAAGCAGAATATTTGTGTCAATTTAAGTTTTAAATAGTTATATCTTCCGACAGGAGTCACTTATATCGAGTGTCTAGTCCGCTTACTTCTGCTTTAAGCAAAAAATTATTGTTTATTTTTGTTCAACCAAGTCCAACAGAGTCGACTCGGAGTCGGGCTAACGGTCTCATCAGCTTCTCCATTCACGTTGCTCACTGTGGTTTGTTGTGGTCTGAAGCATGAACGTCAGTTGGTGCGCCAGTATAATCGGTCTGCTTGAAACTCATCCAGTGAGAAACGTTCCGCGGTGCAAAAATAAGTGCAATTAAAATGCATAAAAAAATTTTTTAACGCGTTATTTTTTTGTGTAATTAAGTAAGTAATTAACGCGTTAAAGTCCCAGCCCTAATATTTAGACATGATTGTGCAATAAACCAAAATTATGTTTTTGGAAAGCACTCTGCACTCTGTTGTCACCTGTGAGTGGACTTGTCATAACGTGGCTGACTCAATATAAAAATAATTTATTATGAATGTAGAAAGTAGAGCAGATACAAGGAGTTTCACATCGTGTCAACATCACATTAAAAAAAGGATTTTCAGGGATTTCCAGCACGAATCCTGACAAAAAGTAATTTGCACCAAATCGATCTAAACTTCAACGTCCACTGATGGTAACGCTGCAGAGCTGCTGGGACATTTAAAGGACGTAAAGCAGAGAAGACGAAGGTTTGAGTTCTAGTTCTCCTGCACGGCTCTACGGAAATCCAGAAGGGTCAAAATGACCTAGAAACATTTATTAACATACCACATTTCTTTTTTTCCCCCTTTTTTTTTTTGCTTTACTTCCCTGCAGCATATATTAATAATAATTCCTGATGACATCATTAATTAAATGAGCTCTAGTTCCACTCACAGAAGAGGCACCGCAGACAAACAACAAACAAACATTTCTATTAATGACAAAATATTCTAAAAACTGTCAGTGAACATATCAGTTGTGATTTAACCAAAACAACACATTTTTACAGCCTCTAACGAAAATTAAATAACGTATGATTTTCTTGTATTATATCAGTCGTGATGACGGTTGAACTTACACTGGCTTCTTCTTTGGGCTCGACCATTTGAGATCGACGGCTTTTCTTCGTCTTCGGCTCCTGGCTGCCTTTGAGCTACAGGAAAGAGAAAAAAAATTACAAAATAAAAGTTGGTCAAAATGTTTACAACTTAAACAGTTTTTGCGTTTTTCAGTAAAAGTCTTCAAACACTCGAGGAAGTTCAGACTTTGTTTTGTTCAGACTGCTTTAATATCCTGCCATGTTCATGATGATGAGTGAAAATGTGAAGTTCAGCCACCAGAGGGCGCCGTGTGCTGCGTTCCTCTTCACAGAAGCTCAGTTTGTGTTGTTTAACTCTAAAAGTTTCACCTGACAGATGAGCTGACGACCTCGTGTTGCTCGTTTATCGTTTTGTTTCTCCAGCTGTTTGAGTGAGAGCAGCTGTTGTTGTGATGTTTGGTGGATTCATGTTCACGTGAACAGATCTGATGGGCGGGGGGGGTTAAGAATAGAAGTGAAACCCTGAGAGGAAGCCTGAGGTGGCGTTAACAAAAGGAAAAGGCGTGAGTGTTTAACGTGCTGCGAGAGAAGCTGTTTGACTGTCTGTGAAAATGAGCCGAGACAAAAACAGAAAGACACGAATGAACCAGGAAACTAAGAAAGTCATTGTTAAAACAAGTTTGTTTGTTTGTTTGTGATGAAGCTGCAGGTTTCCACCAACTTCTCGATTATTAAACTGCTGTTGACGCCTCGTATGAATGCTGATTCTGCTCTTCTTTAGTTATGCACCGCAGTCAGCTGATCACAATCTAAAACTTCCTGCAGGTATTTCACAATAAATGCATCTTAATGTGACGACAGCAGCAGCTCACCGAGTCCTGAGTTCACTTTTTGGACGTTTTTTAACACAAGAAGACAATGAGGACTCAAAACTATTCACTTTATACGAGAGTGGAAATAAACAACAAGAAGAAGATGGATGTGTGCACAGGTTGTGTCGGACTCCTTAGCCATTTTTAAAAAGAAACTGAAAACCCATCTTTTTAGTTTGGCTTTTAAAATGAGTTGATTTTATTAGGGCCCGAGCCGAGAGTCAACGACTCACGAGGGACCTATTGAAATTCGAATGGCGCGGGGACGCGAGGGCCCGTTCATGACTGCGCGCAGTCCTAGTTCTTTCTTATTACTGTTTTTATTTTGTTTGTTGATGATGTTTAAATTTGATTTATTTTTAAACTAGTTGTCTGATGTTGTTCAAGCACTTTGAACTGCATCTGTGCATGAAAGGTGCTCTATAAATAAAGATTACTATCATTATCATTATCATTATTATTATTAATTGATTGTTGTCAACAATTCAATTCATCATTTTGAGTTACTTTTTAAGCAAAAATGTCCAAATTTTGTCATTAAATGTGAATATTTTGTAGTTTCTTTGCTCCTCTATGAGAGTAAACTGTGTATAAAACATTTGATGACATCATCTTGGGCTTCATTGGAAACACTAATTAACATTTCCGCCCTCTGTCACTCGTTAAATGACAGTAAAGAACATGAGGAACATTAAAAGGAGCCGAGCCGACCACACTCACATGTCGGACCTGCTCGTTGCTGGTGGACGAGATGCTGGACTCGGCCTCGTCCGTCCTCTCCAGCCGGTCCGTCCTGGCTCCGCCCTCCTGCTGCTGCTGCTGCTGTCGCTGACTCTGACTCTGACTCTGGCTCTGGCTCTGGTTCTGGTTCTGGCTCTGGTTCTGGCTCTGGTTCTGGTTCTGACTCTGGTTCTGGCTCGGCTGGAGGTGCGGGAGCGGCATGTTGGCGTCCTCCATCTTCATTTTCCAGAAGCGGCCCTCCCTCAGGAAGCGCTGGTACACCTCCAGCTCCTCGCACGCCTTCTTCCAGCCGTTGCTGCGCTTCACCTGCAGCTGCTGCACGCTCACCTTGATGTCCTGGATGTTGTCGGCGGGGATCCACGCTCTGCGGGGAGACCACACACACACACACACTCAAGAGCCTCGCCTGGTCTGACATCGTGCTCAGAGACAAAGAAACAGAGCGGCATGCTGTGTGTGTGTGTGTGTTGGTGTGTGTGTGTGTGTGTGTGTGCCAACCTCTGGTGCTGGTGGCCGAAAAAGCGAACGTCCACCTGGTTGTCCTCCCTCTGAAGGACTTTGGCCGGCCAGTAACCGAATCCCTTCATCTTGGCCCAGACCAGATCATGACTGGGGCTCTGCAGAGGAAACACACACACACACACACACACACATACACACACACACAAACATGATACAAAATGAACAGAGGAATACCATAGATGCATCTTTTACCTGGTATCAATACTAAATCCTAATATCACTGATACTGAACAGACTTTATACTCACACACGGATAACAGAACCAGTTGTCCGGCCGGGCGTTCGACAGGTAGAAACAGTTCTTACACAACAACAACTCGTTTAACTGGAGGAGAAGAAAGGAGAGAGCGTTAAACGTTTTCAACACACATTTAGCACTCGGTAAACACCAAGAAGTGAATCTCACAGGTACCTCGTGACACGTGTCGCTGAAGAGCAGCCGTGCGATCTCTGCCTGATCGCTGTGAACTACACACACACACACACACACACACACACACACACACACAAACACACACGAGTCAATGTAAACCAAGCTGTGACTCAGGTTATAAATGACTCGTTAACCTGCGTGGACAAATCTGCAGTAATTAAAGCAGAAAGTGTTTTTGACCAATATAAATGATTCATTTTCATCTTGTTTTCTACACGTGGAGACAAATTTCTAGAGAAACCGAAAAACTTCATAAAATGACACAAACATTATATTAACAGGACCTGAAGTTTTCCATGACTTTGCACAATTCAGAGCATTCCTGTGGGCTAAAACTTAAAGGCTCATTATGATCAATATTTAGCAATGCTTTTTTGAAGTACAGCTGTATGAGGTACTTATAAATAGTCAGTGTGTACATATAGAGCCCAGACGAGCCTCATTAATAAATGAAATAGCAGTTTAAATGTACACTATATTAAGAATCTGTTCGCTGCAGACAAACTTTAACGACAGGAAACTGAAGTTACAGTTGTGCTCAAAAGTTTACATACCCGGGAAGAATTTTTGCTTTCTAAGCCTTTTTTTTTCAGAGAATATGAATGATAACACAAAAACTTTTTTTCCATTCATGGTCAGTGGTTGGGTGAAGAAATTTATTGATAACAACTACCACTAAGCATGAGTGTAAAACAGTTTTTGTGTTATCATTCATATTCTCTGAAAAAAAGGCCAAGAAAGCAGAAATTCTGACGGGTATGTAAACTTTTGAGCACAACTGTAAATCATTCTCTCTCCAGCACCAGACTCCCTTGACAAAAACACTGGATTTACCTCACAGCGCACAGGAGGTGTCGGCCTGCTGCTGCCTCCGTCGGTTTGTTTGTGTGACTTCAGTGAGTCTGAACAAACCCGTTCAAACACCGAAATCACAAAATGCCACAACTACACTCACTGAACGAGGCAGAGGTAAACCAGCCGCTCGAGTCTTCTGTGAGGTAAAACTGTTGTTTTTGTCAAGGAAGGCTGGCGCAGGGTTCTCCTTTATCAATGTTGACTTTTTATGAATGACAGCTTCACTGTTTTGCATCAGAAACAAACAGAGACAAACTGAAACTATCGGCCGACGTCGACCTTCAAACAAAAATGAAACAAACCACACGAGACAAAACTCTGACCTACCTCCATACAAGATGGCGGTGTTGTGAACAATCAGCTGAGCGTCAGCTTTGAACTCCTCGAAGGTTTTGTATTTTCCTTCAGACAGGTTCTGAGAGAGAGAGAGAGAGAGAGAGAGAAAAAAAATGTTGAAATTTTGGTTAGAAAGAGAAGGAACGAGTACAAAGAGGTCTATTCACATGCTGGGTGTTTGTGTGATCGACATGAGAGAGGTCCAGGAGAGGGCAGTGTACTTATTAACACACACACACACACACACACACACACACAGAGGTCTGGGCAGTGCTCCAGTGTGTCTGGCAGAGGCTGGGTGTGATGCACCACTGACCACAGCACAGCAGAGTCCTGCCTGACCACACACACACACACATCAAAATTCAACCACAAAATCTCAACAGTGTCACTGAAACAACATCATCAATAAAACCTCAGGCCCAAAAACACGATGAATTTCTCTCAAAATAACTCATGATGATGGAGAAGAAGAAGAAACTGAAGTTCAGCCGTTTGTTGTGGGCAGACACACACCTCATGGAGGCAGTTCAGGTATTTCAAAGCCCCGGCGCCTGATCAAAAATGACTTCCGTGACATGACATCGTGTGACTTACACCTTCATGATTATTTCAGAGAAGAAGACGCCCCTCAGAGCTGCAGAATCATCACGTTTCTAAGCTTTCTTCAGCATTAGAATAATCCAGAGACGGCTGCAAACACGGAGCCGATTCATTTGATTTTACCGGAGGAGGAGCGAATGTTTCGCAGCGTGAGCGTGACGTTTTACCTCCTGGATGTTCGAGACGTCCAGCGCAGTGTGGATCAGACGCTTGTACATGGGATGTTTAGTGTCTTTGCCTTTCTTGTGCAGGTCCACCGCCTGCAAACGTGGAGCAGGGGTCATAATTTAATACCATACAGGAGGAGGAGGAGGAGAGGGGGAGGTGTTAGGCGGAGTAATGAAGCAGGGACACGCGGGAGGGCTAAAGAGACGGAGGCATGCGTGGAGGGCGAATGAGATGAGATTTGATATGGTTTTTATGGTGGAGCGGAGGGACGGAGGGAGAACGAGGGAGCTGGAGGAGAAGTAATGAGATTTAACACAAGTTTTATAGATCAGAGGCTGGAGAGAGAGAGAGAGGGAGGGAGGGAGGGCGGTGCAGAGGGAGGAGGAGGGTGGAGGAGGTATTTTATCGTGCTCGGGGGGAGGGAGTGATGGTTAGAGGAGTATTTTAAAAGGACACAGCAGAGGTATGTAGCCGTTCTCACCCGCTCCTTCATGCGCTGGACGATGAAGCGCAGGTATTTACTCATCTCCTGTTTGTTCAGGTTCTTCTTTTTACTGCCCTGCAAGGAAGGACGGAGGGATGAAGAGAGAGAGAGAGAGAGAGAGAGAGAGAGAGAGAGAGAGAGAGAGAGAGAGAGAGAGAGAGAGAGAGAGAGAGAGAGGGAGGGAAGTGTAAACACACACAAACACTAACTCATTCATATCTAATAATTTATAATGACCTACGCCAGAAATGTAACGTCAAAGGAAGAGAAACAACAAGAAAAAAAGAGGAAAAATGCCACAATTAGGCGCCTCTGTTGGTCCATAAGTTACGTAGTTATGAGCTTTCTGTCTGCTGGTTTAAATAGTAAATTCTGGTAACTCGTTTAGTCTCAACCTGCAGGACGTTTCTTTATTTCTCAAATGTGATGAAAACATGAAATGAGAAATGTCTTCAACTCTTCTGGGGAAACCTGCCTGTGTTTCTGTGTCAGGAAGGTTATTACATCAGCAAAACAGCAAAAAAGCTCCCTGTCATGGTGGTGTCGAAGTGAGCGAAGATCATTTAAATCACTTGTTTATTCTATATAAGTTGATAATAAACCTGGAAAGTCCAGTTTTGGTAAAACATGATGATAAACCAGCTGCATGTGAAGTGGGATTGTATTAAGTACTTGTGCCTCCACTTCGGAGACGCAGACTGGAGTACCACGCCGTGCACTGCTGTGGAAAATGTATTTCAGCTACATAAAGGAGACAAATCTAATAAATAAGCATCGGTTTAATTGAACACTATAAAGAGTATGTTGACTGCTTCACCTTGACGTCAGACAGATATATCCAACAGGTAAATCACTTAAGGTTAAAATCCCTCTCTCCCCCGAGCGCCAGACTCCCTTGACAAAAACGGCAATTTCACCTCCCGGCACACGGGAGCTGCTGGTCTCCTGCTGCCTCGATCACCTCCTCTGTCTGACTTTGACGAATCTGAACAAACCCGTTAAAAACGCAGAAAATCACAAAATGCCACAATTGCACTCGTTGAAGGAGACTGCAGGAGAGCGGCCGCTCCGGTGCTCTGCGAGGCAAAATCGCTGTTTTTGTCAAGGGAGGCTGGCGCAGTGAGGGAGCGATTCAACGAGCGTCAGAAACTTCAGCCTCCTGTTGGAAAAGTCTGTCTGACGGGAAGGTAAAATACACTCCTGATCAAAATCTGAAGACCAGTTAGAAAATTGCAAGAAAAAAAATACAAAAATAAGAAATGATAGCAAGAAAAAAATTTTTTTGAGCATGCAATTTATTGAAAACAACAATTTAACTGAAATAGGCTGTTCAGCAGCTGATCAAAAGTATAA
>JBCAUF010000036.1:8518026-8533376 GCA_038406115.1 Haemulon aurolineatum
ACACACACACACACACACACACACACACACACACACACACACACACACACACACACACACACACACACACACATCCTCCAAATGACTTACATGAGTAGCTCAGTCTATTTTTTTCCCCAACATCTCATCCCAGCTTGATAATTGCAACCCCACCTCCTCACCCACACACACGCGCACACTCGCGCGCACGTATAGACACACTTTGTGCTGATTATGCAACGGCTTCTCTCCTGTTTTTAAGTGCTATTGTTGGCGTTCTCATTTCCCGCCCGCCGCTCCCGCTGGCTCTGCAGGGTCACGGATGAGCCTCGATTGTTATTAATGCAAACATTTGACAGAACGTGCTCGAAATGAAATATGGCGTCCTCTCAGCTAAAGTGCAATAGTGTGGGCGGGCCGTCTTTAAAGTGTCGTTTGTCATATTCAACTAGAATATCAATCCATCCCAAAGCGTACATTATCCCCCCTGGCCGGGGTTTATAGTGCTTTTCTGAAACATTAAGCTTTACATGGCCATTGTAATGACGTCGTTTTATCATCATTTATAGCCGCTCAGCAGCGAATGGGCGAAATTGGACGTCCATCTCTACTGTCACAAACTTGTGTGTTTTGGGTGGAATGCTTTTGGCAGCTGTGTTAAAAATAATTCAGCTTTATTTGATTTAATCTCTGCAAAACACATCAATAAGACATCAATGTGTTTAAACATCGAACTATGTATGGTGGTGGTGGAAGAGCAATCCTTTACTGTTGTCATTCTAGAGGCTTCAGCTCGTGGTGCCGTTGAATTGAATTTCTTGAAACTGTGAGGGGTTTCTAATTACCAGGAAATGAGTCATGAGAAAAATGAAACAGACAACTGAGAATATGCAAAACAAAGTCAGAGAATGTGAAATATAAAATGAAAAATGTGTATGTGTGTGTGTGTGTGTATATATATATATATATATATATATATATGTATATGGACAGTAATGGCCATACATAACATAATTATGTAAAACAATTCATATATATTTATATTTACATATTACTAGTTTTCCACTGATATTTAGTTAGTCAGCAATATAGGTAAAAGTACTAATTATCACGTTTTTCCGTTTTTGGAGCATTCAATTATTATATTTTTGACATATTCTTTCTGATGAATTAACATACAGTATAAGCAACATTTAATGTTGGAAAAGCAAGTGGAGTTATGTAATCGTGTAATAGTACTATGTAATTAAAGTATAGTCCTCTGCAGTGAAAATACTCACATAGATGTATTTACTTTAATGTGACTATGTTGTCCAATTTTCTTATTTGATACAAGAATTGAAGCCAGCTCTCACAGGAGTCCAGTTTAAACCCCATCATCTTTCTCCGTCTTACACCGGGTCGATACTGACCCTGGTCTCCGGGTACCAAAAGGTCCGATTAATGCAGCCAGGCCGGCCAGACCTGGTGTTGCATTTTAAAAAGCCACGTTACCACTTCTGTCACGCGCGCACGCCCATTGTGAGCAACTCCGGGGCCACCGGGGGCCATTGTCAAACGTGGGGGTGGATGTCAAGATGGTGGGCAGCGAGGTGGTGACCCTCATTGTCCGGCCGAGGGTGGGCGGGAGACCCAGAGGCTACTTCCAGTGGTGCGTCACGGCCGTGAGAACGGGACCCCGTGAATAGGCCGGGGGTCAGGGTCAGGACAGCGGGCAGCTCAATTAGCACTTAAAGCAGGAGGAGAGCAGCTGAGATAGCTTTATCCCTGCACCGTCTGTTCTTCTGACTTCTATTTTTTTATCCCACCAGCACTTGTTTTTGCATACATGCTAATCATGCCTCTCAGTGTGAGGATAGTTACTCACACATGCCCAAAAGCTGTCCACTCTGGGGATTATCATGAACGGTTAGGACATTTGGTCAGTTTCAGGCTCCGTCTTTCCTGCCATCGCTGCCTCTTCTCGAGTTAAACTAACCCGTCTTTGTTAGAGGCGGACAATAGCTGGTTGCTCACTGAGTCAATGTTGCATCTGAAGTTTGATTTGTGTGTTGACATGTAAATAATTTCCTAGCACAGAGGTCACTATCAGTTTAATAAGTTAAAAAGACATTGTCCCCCTGGAGAGGGGACATCAGCGAGTGCTTCATTTACATGCTAATTAATGGAAAAATCCCGAAAAGTGGTGGGAAGTGCTCATCATTCCCATTTAGTTCACATATCAATCAAAAAAGAACTTCCTCAAGTTGTCTTAGTACTTTGTGTTTTTTTCCTTTTTTCAAAACCATTTTTAATTATCTAAAACAATGTAGATATGTTGTTTTATATGTTTTATTGCAGCTGAGGTGACTCAACATGATCTCCAAATGATTTTGGACTATTTTTTCTAATTTGAATCCGCAAACGATGACCTTGTTTTGCCGTCCGATGTCTTGGTCACCCAAGGTTGCACTGGGATTATCAGCTTGTCCTTTACCTTTGTTTACCTTATGAATTCTGCAAGGCAAGGGGCCTTGATGTGAACATCAATACAAATCCATAAAAATGGTGTAACTCTTGAACAGACAACGCTTTATCTTAATCTTGATAAAGGCTAGATGGCTGAAAATGTTTGGGGAATGAAGCATTGTATATTTAAAAAGATTCTTTTGTTTTGATCAACTTGAAGACCAAGAAGTTGTGTCTTGGGGTGGACACTCTTTTTTTTAAGCTTACCTACAGAGCAGCTAGTAATTATTGCTCCTCCTGTGTCTTTTTCACGATCATGCATACTAAAGAAGAAGACAGAAGTGAGGGACTTTTACTGTTTCTTTTAATCTATGGAAACTTCACGCCTCGTGCATTTTGCCTAAACTCTCCATGAAATGCTGAAGCCGGTGTAACCTATTCAGCCTTTAACCTATTCAAACGGCCGCTGCAACCTGACGTCTTACAAGGTCTTTGGCTAGCGGTGCCTTTTTAGAGTTGACTGCAGGATTTTAATGATCTTCTTCCAGCCTCATGTGGCGCGGGCTCTTGTCTTTATTAGTGACCTCTTTATCACATATGAGCCTGAATTCAGCCAGAGATCCTCCAGTGGGCCCTTGTTAGTGAATCCCAGGCTTGTGACTAAGCGCCGGCCGAGATCAGCCTGTTCAATTAGGGTGGCTATTTTAAATCTCTTATGAGCTGTTTTAGATTAGCTTCTCTTCAAAGTACACGATACCCAAAGTTTGGTACTGTCATTGACGCTCACATTGTGTGCTAGTCTTTTTATTGCATCATTTATTTCCTTCCAGACCAGGCATTTCGGTCACCTGGGCTTTCTTTACAATAATGTGGCGACGACTCAGTAAAAAGTTCGCGTTGCCCTGCATTTGTTGAGGAAGAAGTAATGCCAGACTTATTTCTGACATCTTTCTGTCACAGAGCCTCAAGCCAGCTCCTGATGGCGGGGTGGAGGAGGGAGGGTTTCGGTTACTTTTACAAACGCATCAGTTGCATCTGGGCCTTTTTCTTCCCTTCCCTTCTCGTCTCCTCGTTTTCTTCCGTCTGAGTGGATTAGCATAGATCTCGTATGCTGACAGGACTGACCTTCACTGCAGCTAAACACTTGTCAAAATGCCAAATGTAATTACTGAGCTCTTTAGGTCAAAGTAATGTGTTTCATCTACCTCACTTCGCCCTGTTATTGATGTGCAGGCCCTCGGACCTCAGACTGCAGTCGAGCGCCTCTCCCCCTCCGCGCGTGTTTGTGTGTCATAACAAAGCAAGGGAAATGTATGCGTAATTATGCCTAAGTAATGTGGCCAAATTGTTATCCATGTGGACAAGTTTGCGCGCCGCCACGCTGCTAGATGTCTTTGCGTGACTTTGTCAGCCTATGCGCTCTCAGATCCTGTGATTATGGACAATTTCAAGTTATCTCACAGAGCTGCAGAGTGCTTCGCTAACACTGCCTTTTCCAAAAGGCCATCATCATCATCACCATCATCATCACCATCACCATCACCATCATCATCATCATCATCATCATCATCATCATCACCGCCATTGCTGTTCCTCTGTAAATTGCAGGCCTGGAAATCGTCAACTCTGTTATGCAGTCTTGACATCAGCCATCTCCCAAGGGAGCCCTTTCACTCGTCTTGTAATTTACATTGAATGTTGACAATAAAAACACATAACGGTGATCTTTTTTTAGACTTCATTTCTCATTCAGGTATTGAGTAAGTAAACTGACTCCCAAACCTTGGAGTTGTACCTCCCTACATTATCGTTTCCTATGACTCGGAAGTTTCCTTCAGCGATATGTGCAGAAGCGTTTTACGGTCATATCTGACAACCTATCCATACAGGCTGTCATTAGTAACACCGCTGAGTGATTTTGTGTCATCGCCGTCACTGCGTGGAACTCCTTTAATTGTTCCCATTGATTGCCAGAGTGATTGCATTGGAAACGGCTCCGGCGTTGGGATCCATCCAGCGGTCTCTCCGTGCCCTTCAGGAGCAGGCAAATCTATTTGAGTTAACTTCATTTCAGTTCACCTGCTAATCAGTTTTCATCGCACGCCGAAGGCTAATCGATTCGAGAAGTTTCTCTCACCTGTTGCTAAAGAAAAGAATCAAAACAGGGGGAGGGGGAGGGGATGAGGGGTGTGCTGGTGTTTAGTGATGCAATTTGCTGTGACACCGCGCCGCGTTTTTATCTCCTCGCCTGTCGTCAAAGCAGAGCTGGAGGCGTTTTGTGAATTGCGCGATGCCTCATCCGAGCTTTAAAAAGCCTGAACGACACCCCCCCCCCCCACTCCCCCCCCTACCGCCGATCCAGAGTCACCTGTGGTTATTTTGGTCTGACTTCAGAGAGAGCGGGGAGCTGTGCGCTGTCCTCTGGAGCTTTGCGAGCATCTGTGAGTCCTGCCATCGAGCGAAGGGGAGGGATGGGAGAGTGGGCGGGTGGGGGGACACAGGTGTTGTGCCGAGCTCGAGTTTGCACAGCGGTGCAACGTGAGCCCCGAGCCAACTGCGCAGCCACCCTGCCAGCCACTCAGCCAAGCAGCCAAGCAGCCGGCCTGATTTCCCCGGCGCTGGCACTGGCCTGCTGGCACTGCCAACCCCTCTCTCCCACTCCTGCAGCTGGCAGGATCTCCGCGAGTTGGCCTGAGCTCCTGACGTTTGCTGCGGGGTTGGCAGACCTCTCCCAGATGGCCACCTTGTAGCTAAGCTGGCTTCGCGCTTGCATCGCTTTTGCATCATTCCCGCTGCTCCGGAGCAGTAGTGGAGAAGGTTGCTGTCGGATACGCTGCGACATTTCTGCTGTGAGAGTACTGTACGTGAGAGGTGGGAGTGCTAAACTCTGCTGCAGCCCTCTCTCTTTCCAGCGATGATTTGTCATTTGTGCTGTTTGTGTAGCTGCTTTTCAGGAAAACGGTGACAGTTCCAGGACTGGAAACAGATGCGGGTGAGGAAGATGAGGGAGC
Source organism: Haemulon aurolineatum (assembly GCA_038406115.1). NCBI lineage: Eukaryota > Metazoa > Chordata > Actinopteri > Lutjaniformes > Haemulidae > Haemulon > Haemulon aurolineatum. The sequence goes on from JBCAUF010000036.1 coordinate 8,523,465, forward strand.
GGGATCTGCTCTCATCATCACGAATCCTCACACATCAAACGCTCACATACACTAGGACCAACGCTGCTGTTTAATTTTATGTGAACAGGTCCATAATAGTACTATCTTTTACAATCAAAATGACGGGACAGTGTCAAGGTGCCTCTTGGCTTCATATTTTATTTAGAATCTAATTTAAATCCTACTGCATTACCAATAATTTATATCCCACTAACTTTGTAATCCCAGCTGAACGGAAGAACAGACCTTGACCTCCCCAAAACTTGTTAGCACTAAGGTTGAATAATTTAATATACATTTTTTAAACTGCAATGGATGAGAGTAAAATCATCACACAGAATTTTCTTAATATCCTCAGATTTAATGACCATGCCTGTCTGACGACTGCTCCTAATTATCACATTTTCATCCTACTAGGTTTTTTTTTTATGCTTCCTTGCTGGCAGGAAATATGACATACGGTACCTGTAATATCATGAAAGTACAGTTATTGAAATATTAAAAGACAGTTTTGTGACATCAGAGAACATGGAGGCACTAAGGAGATTTTCTCTTAGTGTTGACAGAGAGGTTAACTGTTCCCATCTCCTTCTATCTTTTTAAATGACCACTATTATGGTATAGCATCCCTAACATGTAAACCTTTTTACCTTGGTAAAGAAAGTCATACTATATTTTGCAGAATGGCAGTGATGGATATTATGAGATATAGTCAAATGAAAACAAATACAATCACAAGTTCGTCTTTTGAAGTACAGTTTCACGATACCTGTACCCCTACACCAAATACTGTGACTTTAAAACTAAATATCCATAAATGCATCCCTGCAGACTGATTTGTAAGCAGTGCTGCTGTCCTAATCTTAGGCCTCCTTCTACTGCCAAGCTCATTAAATGTGGAGAGATTTGTCCTGGGAACACTGGTGCAAGAACAGTTTAGAGCTTCACATTCCAGAAACGCATCAGTCTGCATAAATGAAGTGTGAGCACTGAGTCATTTGACGTGCAGCAGTTGATGCGCATAGTACACACCGGACGTGTCGTGCAGGCGGAGGAAGTTGTAGAGTACAGTAGTCTGGATGTGCCAACACCAGGGAGTGAATGTGATAAAACTGCAGCTTTTCTGGAAAGCTGAGTGGCACTCAGAAACGAAACGACATTCACCATCTCATTCAGGCAGACGCTGTGATGCTGTCGGCGTGTGGCTCACACACTGCAATGTTGACACCCACTTTGCACCACAGGTGTGTGCCATTACTTTTAGCATCTGCTTGACCAGCTCTATTACAGCAAAATTAAAGAGGTAAATACTAAAAAACCTACAGTATAAAAAACATTAGGGAGATGAATGCACCTAAAGTCAATTTCCCCTAAACAATGCAAAAGAATACATATTTCCAAAACAGTTTATTTGGAAAATTCATGTGCACATCCTTGCAAATTCGGTAATGCTATGAGATTAGTAGTATTTGTGATGTATGCTTATATATTATATATATTGCTCATTTGGATCCCCATTCGCTGTCATTTTGGCAACAGTTGCTCTTTCTGATGTCCATTTTGTGGGTCATGCAGTGGCTTCCACTAATATCGATATGAAGACAGAGGTTAGGTGTTGCTTTTGATGTTATGTTTTACAGAGCAGGGATCTATGACACAGCTGATATGATGACTTCTTTTATTTAGACTGTCGTAATAGAGAGCCTTCTCTTCCCTAAATGGTCAGCAATCAGTCAATGGTGCACATATGCCAAATTTCAACTCTATGAGCCAGTAATCGTGCTCGTTTTGTTGAAATAAGTTTGCCGTGACATCACTAAAACTAAAGAATACACCCTCATGTTCTGCAGCAGTAAACACTTCCCTCCCTACAGGCGGCAAGTCATTTTCTTTGCAGTTTGACTGCGGCTCAGACGTTCAGGATGGTCGTGTCCTCTGCTGCACTTATTACAGACTCCTGACCAAAGCCGCCTGTTGCTCTCTCCTCCCTCTCTCCCGCTCGCTCTCTCTCCCGCTCTCTCTCTCTCTCTCTCTCTCTCACTCAGCGGCCTGAGGAGGCCGCCTGGACCCGGCAACTCATTTTTAGCTGCCTTCAAGATGCCTGATGAGATGTAGAGGCAGACAGCTGGATTGATTGGCCCCTCTTGAGAGCACAGGCCTTGATTACAACTGCACTCAAGTGCACCCCCCCACACCCCCCCAGCACCCTTGATTCCCCTCTCCCAGTCTTGTTCTCGTAGTCTGTCTCTCTCCTCTCAGCCTCCTTTCTCATGACTTTTTTTTCCCCCTGCAAAGAAAGAGGGTGGATAAGGAGAGACTGCTGAGGAGTGGAGAGAAAAGAGCAGAATGACTAACGAAGATTTGGCTTCGCGTTATTCTCTGTCTGCACTGGAAAATAGAACAGGGCGAGGATGGAGCTGCCTATTAAGGACTGGTTTGAGATGAATGTGGAATCACGCTTTGATGTGAGAGAATTAGATCAATATTTTAAGAGCTGAGCTGGGATAGAGCTGATAGTTTACAAAATCTGTCACAGGCTGGTTTTTAGTTGGAATTTGAGCATGCACATCCTGCCTGTCCTGTAAATTAGAAATCTTCCCCTCCTATAAACAGCCGTGTGCACTATTGTTAGTGCAGAAAGAGTGTTAAACAGATTATTCAGGCTCTGCATATTTCTCCAGTACAAATTGTTTCTGGTGGGTGGGAGTATTTTGGTATTTTGGCGGTAATCAAATCATTCCTTCAAATAGAATCGCGAGACCTTTAAAGGGCCGGGTCACCAAATTAATGCTGCGTTTCCTTGCTTTTCCTCGAGTCGTATCTAGCCACGAGGATCATTTTGGTTTTATATATTGCAGGCTTTCAGATAGCCATTTCAGACTTTTGCTGCCACGTGAACGCAGTGGATGTAGTTTGAACTTTATTTCAGGTGCTCGCAGCATTGAAGTTCAAGCTGAAATGTGCAGCTATGACATCACGGTTTCATCATCTGAAGTTTATTTTCTTTTTTGAAGATGACCTGTGACGCTGTCCAGATAGGTTTCAGGGTTTTATTATTTTTTTTATTATTGCGAATTATGGAAACTGCACTGAGAGGGAAGAATCTGTGACAATGACAAACTGAAACCCTGAGAGGCTTTATAAAGCCAACGCAGTCTCCCACTAAAACTGGTATGTGTTGTTCTTGTTTCTGACTGACTGTTGTTGTCTGCTGTCTTTAAAAAGCACCACATGTCTGCACACTTCTATTTATTCTTCTTCAGCCCTCGGGGACTAAACTTATACTCAGTGATGCTCAATATTCTCTTTATCTTTTATAGGAATACGTGTTTCATGTGTCCTTAGACTGATAAAAGGGCATATAGGGGGCTAATATTATCCATAAGTCTGGTGATATTCTATATTGAAAACCAAAACTAACAATTAATTGATCCCACTACACTTGTTCCTGTATCAAAAACACACCAGTAAGCCACTGGGTAACATGTGTGACTTAGTGTCACAACAGTACAAAATCTGTATTAATCCACTGCTGAAAATAGTCCCCAAAAAACTATTTCCTCCTCTCTTAGTAACGTGAGGTCAGATGTTAAGGAAATTGCTGACTATTTTTTAAAGATTTAGGAACCAACGGGCTTGGGGCTGAGAGAAGTATTGAGAGATGCACCAACACATTGCAGGTTTAAGTCTTGTCGTGGTATTTGTTGACAATAACAAAAATGTTGAATATCGCAGAGTATTGGCAAGGCACCTCTGAAATGACAGAGACTCCTCCCTAATCACTGCTCTGGAAAACAGTCTGGAAGATGTGCAATAAAATGCAGACATTAAACCGTCAGTAGTTCCCAGACTGACAAAATGGATCACTTTACTTTAAAACCATAACATTTCCATTCATCCGGCTTTAAAATACAAATGCAGTTTATTTGACACAGACAAGAACAAATCTATGACACAGACACAGAATACTTGATGAGATCTTTTAAGGCAAACTAACTCACGTGTCACTACTCTTTTGTTTTTACATCCATTGGTCTTTTGGGTCAGTTTGGGCCAACTATCATATCTCACATATCTTGACAAGTATTGGATGGATTATCATGAAATTTTGTTATTCATGGTCTCTAGAAGATGAATCTTACTGACTTTTCATCACCTGTGCCCAGCAGGTCAGAGTTAATGACAGGAAACCTCTGCAGCTAATGACTTAATTCAAGAGCCCTTCTTTAAATTGTACCGATGCATCTATTTTAATGACAAGACGAAGACAGAAATCACACACCAGAAACTAAACTGAAATGTCAAAGAATTATATTTGCAGTAGACAACCGCTGTCAGGGGACATCCGCATTCACTTGATTTTGGGAGCTAAAGTGAAAATATTTACTTTGCCAATAACAGGAACAGCAGATTTGAGTGGGATTAAAAGCTTCGATAATGTCTGCAAATATTTAAACCTCTGGATGTCCTCAGATGAAATTAGTCCTTTGTGAGCAGGACTTGGTAGTAGTGTCCATGAATTATCAAAATACCCCTGCAGCCCTTGCGAACAAGATAAATAGCTGCTGTTTAAACAGGGCATCTGGTTCTGTAGATTTTGTCGTTTTGATCATATACTGAAAATTAGTTATTTTATCTGCGGGGGGACAAAAGCTTATCTGCGGCGTTCGACACCCTGACAGACACTTGTGTCAACTCAAAGCTCAAGTTTACGCCTCGCACAAGGGGATTACACCTTGCTTTTATATTGTATGTGCATTCTTTTTTAAGGGTGTGTACCCCCAAGTTGAAATGTCCCTCACCATTGCCGGCTGTGTCTGTCTACTGCACCGTGTTTCATGTAGAGGAGAAGTGAGAGACAAAGGCAGTCGAGAGCTTCAAAGGCTGCGGGTGACATTTAGCGCTCAGTATCTTCAAAGACCAGGCCCTCTTTTGTAGTTCTTCTTTTTGTGTATAATTAATGTAGCCCTTCCTACGGATTTTTCTTTCCTTTTTACCTCCTTTTTGGAGCTGGATTAGAACAGCAGATTAAGGAAGTGCACCTTAATTTTCAATTTGCATTCCGGGGGGACTTCAAACTGCGGCACGGCTGACAAGATTTTCTCCGACTGAGGATGTCGTGGCGGAGAGAGGTGAGAGAGGGTCTGGAGTGTGCAGTCGGTTTGGTCATATGATCAAAGATTTTCGTAACTGGAAAGTCTCAGTTTAATGCAAGAAGAAGCTGAGCGCTTCATGAGGAGAACAATGAACCTCCCTCCAGAACAACCACAGGCATTTATTTGACAAGAAAACCAATAAGTATAATAATGTAATAAAGTGTAATAATCGCCAATGCAACAGTCAGTGCTTTCCTCCATTTAAGATTCGCTGAGAAGTCTGCAAATGTGCCGTGTTACCACTCAAAGTTTTGAACGGTCTCATTTCACCTGACTCTCTGGATGAATGCATCAACTAAATGTCTGGACTGTAAAGTGACCTCCTGTCCTCCTCATGATAAAGTGTGAGTATAAATGAATCGCAGAATCAACCAAATTGCCCTCTCAGTATTTTGCGAGGCATCTATCTGTTGCAGACGTACCTGTTTTGCCACAGAGCTGAAGAATGAGCCATGACGTACATTACTGCGCTCATTTCATGTTAATGTGCAGAGTATTTCCCCTGCTGGAAAGGGCAAGTACAGATCTGTCAGGGAAATTGAGAAGGTTGCGTTTGCCTGTCAGAGTGATGGGAAGGAATGAATTATGTATCACAGTGTTTCATTTGTCATAGTGTTGTAATTCTCTAAAACTGATAAAACACCTGGAGCTGAAATGATGTTTGTTCAACAATGAGATGTCCATCATTTGAAGAAATGACAGAGCGGAATCACTGTTAGTGCAAAATTAAATCAAATGTTGGTGCTTTTTAAACTGGTAATAGTTCAATCCTTCAAGCCTTTTTTGATTTGCAAAACATTAATGGTAAAGCTTAGCTAAAACGAGTTAAATGTTTAAACATTTGCTCAGTGTCTTCGGAGGAGACACCAAAACATAGCTAAAATGATTTTGTGTCCTAGTAACAAACAAAGAAATTAGTATACTTTGTTTATATTATATTTAGCCCTATTTTGGCAGAAATACAAGTATTTAGAGCAAAGAAGGGAAAGACTTTAAGCTGTAAGAATTGTTTTAAAATCACAGTTACTTTTTCTGTGGATGACTAAGTTACTAACCTTGTATAGGCAAATAAAAAAAAAAATGTGTTTGATGCAAAAATGATTAGAAGTGGTGTGTCCCTGTAATCATTTAATGATTTGAGTGTCAAAAGATGTCTAAACATCAAAATTCATAGAAAATTTGGTTGAAAATGAAAGTTTGTTCCAGTGTGAAGCAGGTTCTTCATGCATGGTGAAATATAGTCATTTAAATGCTGCTGAGAGAATTATACGTCACCTTAGTCAGTCAGTTTCAGTCCAAGTTGACCCAACCATGGCCACCAAACTGTAGTTTTTTGGAAGGGGAGGATGAGACGAGCTGATTGAAGTTTTATATATGAATGTACAATAGTGGGACGTTGTTGTCATTGTGTGCGCCGTGTACCGTGTTACACATGTCGTATTCCTCTATACACAGTCACATACAGCATGTGTACTGTGAAGTATATGTCAATGCACTGTCATTCTGCATGTGGAAACCGATCCTTATTTAAAATGTAAAAAAAGCTGCCATTGTTAGAAAAAACTTGCGCTCTGCTGAACACGGCAGAGTGATTTGCATCTCTTAAATTACATTTCTGACATGCAGCCTCCTGCAGTAAAGTCAACAATGTAATAGACCGGCAAAGGTCAGGGTGCTAACTTGCCTAGAAAGTGGAGGGCGGGGAGGGTTTGATGTCGGGAATATTGCTGTCCAAACACCGTCTAATTCTGCTTGTCAAGACACAGGTGAGAAAATCAGTGCGACGGTAATAAGATTGAGGAAAGTGTTGCATTAGCACCTTGAAGTGTAAATAGCTTCTTATATTGCCTATTAAACCCAGATAACCTGGCAAGGTGGAGGGTGATGGTGCTGTTGTGTGCATGTGTGGGTGGTGGGGGGGTGGGCAGGATTCACAGAAAAGCATATTAGCTATGTCAAAACAGTCACACGCACGCAAAAAAACCCCACCAACTCCAGAGAATATAATTAGGAATCTTTTTTCTATCCCTCTTTCTGTTTCTGTTTTAATCTGCTATTGATGAAAGACGGGTTATTTGTTTCTTCAGCTGCACACTCTGTGCAATATCCTGTCGCCCTGGCTGCCTGCTAAAAGAAATATCTGCCATCCCTCCCTTACCCTCCCCTCCCATCCTCTCTCCTCTCTCCTCCTCTGGGTTTTGCATTATAAAGAGATTTCATCTCATCCACCTTTAGCCAGGTTTTGCCTTTGATATTATTTATTAGCGCCGGTATTGAACAGTTCACGGCGCTAGCACCTTGAATGGGCCCCCTCGTCGTCCTCTCCCCACAATCAATACTGTTCCACATTACATATACATCAGCTCAGAGTGCAATATCGCTCGCTCTCAACCTGCGGCCTAATTAAAAAGATAAGCGGCTTCGTTTGAAGCTCGCTTTAATAGGCCGCTGCCTTGTTTCTAGGCGTGAATATTGAATAGAATCATGACTTTGCTGGAGATTCAGTTCATTTTGTACAGATTACTCTGACACGATGAAGGGTTTGAATTTCTGGATGCTGTCAGGAGGGCAGGATCACTGTGTGTTGCCTGCAATGTGATGCAAAATCAGGACATGACTTGTATGGCTTTTAATGAGTAGAAGACTCCTGTGAGATCTCAAACTCTGTGTTTGATCGTGAGAGATCTCAGCGAAAACCACCATGTGTGAAATCATCCTAAGTAGCCCTTTGGAGGTATTTTAAAGGAGTTACAGTTTTTATTTATGTGAGCAGCATCTATCGGTGCAGTCCTTCATATTCAACTTTTTCGCTTGGCTAATATATTTGATGGAAATAAATGTCACCCAGAGAACACTATGGAAAGATCAGATCATGGTTTTAATTATGTACTGTAGCAAATCAACCCTGACTTGAATACTGAGACATCAAGCACCAAAAATAGGTATGCTGCATGAATAGGACCAGAGCCAGGATTGACCAACTGTAAATATGAAGGCTAATGTGGCTACAGTATCAATATGATGCATCAAAGCTCTCAGCCTCATTTGATCCTCTACTGTAGGTTTCAATGCGGTACTACAGCGTTCCAGGATAGTAACGGACTCTAAACAAAGACATTGCTTATTCCTTTCTGCACCGTGGCCTACACACATCACGGAGCTTAACTGTCCATTGAATTCCTGTTAGTGTGTCAGGCTGCTGTCCTTTCAGCTCCTCTCTATAGAACCGTGTTTGTGCACTGAGGACAGTGATGTTCACAACAGAGGTCAGAGTCAGCATAGACTGAATGGACGGACGCTGATCGCTGATTGGAAGCACACTGGAGAGTGAACTGCAGTGTCCACTGTTCAGAGTTAGAAAAAGAAAAAAAAGTGATGGTTTTAGGAGGTGAGAGAGAAACAGGAAATTATGCAGAGCTGAACCTGACAAACTGAGTCCTCTGATTCAGTTGTGCAGTCCAGATGAACTTAACATATATTTAGTCTCTCCATATTTCGTCAGCCTCACAGGGTTACAGTTGATTGTTGATTTTTAAACATTTTTGCATGATGTCTCTCACACATTTTCTCCTCTCCTACCCCTAACGTTGAGCCACTTTTTATCATATTTGTTGAAATTCTCTTTTTAGCTCTTGGGAGCCATCAATAAATAAAAAGAAAATACTAATCTTGCTAGTCCACCGCAGGACTGTAATAAACACGGCCTATTGTCTCATTTGGACCTGATGATATAATTCACTGGTGTGCCTGTCTGTTAATGACTTGGCTTCTCTTGCTAGCTAATGTCACTTTAAAACAAGGAGAAGATGGTCTGACAAGGTGACAGAGAATGGTAAAAATGATAACACAAAACTGAAGCTCTTCAAATTTTTTTAATGTAGAAGTTGTGGACGAGATGTCTACATTCTTACACTGCAGCCATTATATAAGGAGGCATTACTTGTTTAATGACAAAACATTTTCAGGAAAAAAAAAAATCCCATCCATTAAAAGTATGCTGGTTTGCAAGATATGAATAGACGTAAATATGTAGGAGGGTGACTCACTCTGTCCGCCAGTTCAATCACTCGCTTTTGATAAAAGCTTTAACTGTCATGGAAACACTGGCCTCGACTCCCTTGTTTGGGATGCGCATTTTAAAAGCTAATGTTGTGAGTGAGTGAGACACCCAGACCTCCTCAGGTGCTCTGCTGCTGTATGTGCTGTCCAGTATAGCCTGGACCAGCCTTCACGTGGCTTCCAGAGAGGAGGAGGAGGAGTAGAAGAGAAGCTAATTAAAAATTGTGAAAGTGATAAAGGAAACTTTTTTTTTGTCTGAACTGAAAAAAATCCTTGTATGCTTCTTAGACCTTGATGAAAAGTTAGATATGAGCTTTGTGACTGAACAAGAGTCAATTTTCTGAACATTTTATCGTCATCGTAGAGTGATTAATGGATTAGCACACTGAAAAATGAATTTTTAAGGGATCAGAGTGAGGCGGGTGGGGCAACAGTCGGGAAGGAAGCAGCAGAATGATGACGGAAGGTAGAGCTGGATGTCAGCAGCAGATACTGAGCTTTCCCCACTGTTTTGGGGTCTCAGCAGAATTTAAACTGGCAGTCTCAGTGGTTTAACTCCAGTGTAATCTCACAGTGATCTGAATGCAGACCTACCAACAGCACACAAGTTTAAAATGCAGAGGAAAAACACTACAGATTCCACATACAGCATCAGCTGGAAGAAGTGTGTGTGTGTGTGTGTGTGTGTGTGTGTGTG
>JBCAUF010000036.1:8567455-8578707 GCA_038406115.1 Haemulon aurolineatum
AGAGAGAGAAAAAAAACATTCATAATCTACATGTTTGTACACGTTGGTTGGTTGTTATTTGTGTGTTGTTGCTATGTTCCTCTTCCTCGGCACATCTGCCTTCCCCAAATCCCTTCTCCTCCCGGTGATAGGAGCAGCAGCACCACACACTGCGTGGCATCTGCAGCTAAAGGTTTCTGTTGGCTGGGAGGCTCGCTGCTCGTCTGCCGAGCCTCCCAGACACTGACAGGCAGTCTCGGAGACGCCGTTACCCAGGCACGGCACTCCCCAGGTGGGCACAGAGAGGACTGTCAGGGCCCGGAGGCTCAGTCGTAATTACCCCCTCCCACCACAGCAGCCATTACAAGCTACCCAGAATGTCTCCCTCTCTCCATGGGGTTAGCAGAATGCATCAAGGGCCTGGATGATGTACACTGCAGTCCTGCAGCTGACAGAGTGCGATGGTGGACTGATCTGTTTATACAGCTGTGTGGTGGGCGTGTGTGCGCGCGGGCGACATGCCTGTGGGATTGTGAAAAGCATGCATGTACATAATCACGTACACTTCAGTCACACAGCCTCCATGGGCATTTAGAGAAATAAACAGAAACCTAAAGAAGCACACTCCATACATAAGCAGCAGTGCTGAAACAATTAATTGATAACAGTCTGACAACTGATTGATTGTTAAAGTCATTTATTAAGCACAAATGCAATCAGTGGCTGGTTCCGGCCTTTTAAATGTGAGGATTTTCTACCTTTCTGTATTTTGTATCATACTGTATTCATTTGAATGTTGATTTGATGATCAACATGTAATTTGAAGACAGCCTGGGCTTTGGGACAAAAAAATCTGATTTATTAATATTGACAATTTTATTGCTGCAGCCCCAGTTATTTTTTTGTTTAATTAGTTTATTTGACATAGATTTATTTCCATTTCCTTATTGGATGTGTCCTCGTAAAGATAGCAAAGATGCAAGACTCATGCAAGACCTACAGTAGTATATGTGATGTAGCTTTAGTGATGTGTAAATCTCTGCTTAGCAAACATGTTGTTGATACAGTAACCTAAAGTGGTCAGTTTACGCTTTCAGATTTGTCGTACACAATAATCTGACCTTGTAAAAGTGATTACTTGTCTGTTGGAACCACAGAACCTAAAGGAACCAATGCTCATGTTGATAATGTTCCTCTGCATTTGAGATTCTCTGAGTAAATGTGATGCTGTGTAGTTGTAAGGCTGTGTGACTGTCAAGCTGTTGGTATTGTTGTACCTTCATGAACACACACACACACACACACACACACACACACACACACACACACACACACACACACACACACATACACGAGTAGGCAGGATCTCAGCAACTGATACAAACTCAAACAGAAACGTGTGTTCTCACAGAGAGGTACAGTCTTTGTTCAGTGGTTACAGGTGAAGGTGAATGGCACACAGTGTGAGAGTGTTCCTCCCCCTCATCAGCGATGGCCTTGAGTTCTATTGTACCTACTCCACTCAAACGCCACAGCTCAGCTAAAGCTACCTTCGATGCAAACTGTACTGGCTGCTGTATTGAATGACATTACACTTGACCTGTTCGGGATATATTCTGTTGCCTTACAAAAGCATGAATCTCTTCAGCATGTATCCTATGAATCTACAGTAACAGGCCTCAATACAGCTCTGAAAGGAACAAGACGTCCCGCCCCCCCAAAACCCCCCCCCCAAAAAACGACCACTATTATCACAAAAACACAAAGCGAAACCTAAAAAACTGAAGAGTCCTTCATCTACAATTCTCTGCATTTCAGAGATATTGAATTGGAATCATTTTTGCCACAAAATGGCATTTCTTACATCATGCCTCTGAAGTGATATTTGTCCAGGCACTTCTTTTGATTCACCGCTGTCGACTGACATCACGCTTTTTGTTACTGTACCTTTGCAGATGTCAAGGCCGAGCGATTGCAAACATTCAAATACATTTGAGACATTTTGCAGATGCCGTTGATCCAGAGAGACTGCTGGTGACCACAACAGCAAAATGAAGCACCAATCTGAAGATGACGTTACTAAAACACTCCTATTACTCGAGTGATGCATGGCAGATGAAGCCAATGTTGTGAAATGAAACAAAGTGCAACCACATCTTTAGCAGAGTGGGATGTGGCTACAGTATGTGATTCATTACGACATTTACTTTTGAATCACTCTGATGACGCTCCAGTCTAAACTGAGAGCATGAGTAGAAAAGGTGTCAGTTCCCATATGGGCCGCATTACATGCCTGCAGTACTTGAAGCGATTTAAACTTCAGCACAGCTCTAGAAAATGCTACTGGGAACTGCCGGGACTCAAAGGTCACAGTGATATCACACTGTGTGGCTTGTCTCTTTTGCTGTGCGTCTCTGCATGTGTGCTGAAGCTTTCGTCGTCTGCAACAGGTAAAAAAAATTAACTGTTCGAAACCCATGTCACAGCAACTAACTGTATTTACTGGTAAGCTGTGAGTTATAGTATATAGCAATCAGGAATGACAGAGACTTAACTTCTGGTTGAAAACTCTCATCAAAGCCATATAAATTAGATACTAATATTGATTCCAAGGTCAAGAATGAACTTTAATACTTAATTGTAAATTATGAAAAGACATCTTAAACTTTACATGAGGCATATTGAACTTTTTGTATTTTTAACATATTTCTTACTCTGTTAGGATTTTGTGTTGCTGCTTCTGAGACTTAGATTCATTCTTTATTCTTCATTATTTATTAAACTCTGCAACATGTTTGAGTGATGCCCAAACTTCATTATTAGAAATGAGATCTTTTTAACTTTGATTAGTGATCAACAGTGCCACATTGATTGATGAGATAATTAGTTTCCCTCTGTTCACCTTTTGTTGGCTCACATTTACAGTCACAGCAGCAAACCTGACTTCATTTGTTCAGTTGGTGCTCACCACTTGGTTGCACTGTGTGCATATAATGGACTACTTAATTCATATTACTGTTGTTTGTCTTCTTCCTGTTGGCTAATGTAGTTGTTCTCAATCACAGCATGAGCTGTGCGGTGGGCAATTAGCAGATATTAATCCCCCCTTTATCATATCACTGTTAGCTACCGTGTTTCTGTACTGATCACAAACAGTAGGGAATGCATTTCTATGCTGATGATGACGGAATCGCTCACCATGGTGGGTCTAATTTGATCCACGATTATAAGTATTAAAAAGTGAACCAGGTTGAACAAGGCTAGGGGAGAAAGCCAACGCAGACGCCCGCAACAAAACCTGCATCTGTTTACTGGAAGTGTTTCTTCAGGCATCAGAAAGGCACAAAATTGACCATCCTCACCAGAGAAATGGCTGTACTACACCGTTGATGTTACACGGCAAGCAACATAGTTTTGTTCAGACTGTACATGAAGCATATTTTAGAGGCACAGTTGCATACAAATGAATGGGAAGACATATGCATTTAGCACATGGGAACTGATGTGGATTTGCTCCATGCTCTGAAAATCGAAGCAATAATGTTTCTTCAAGTTATAGCTATTTCAACCTAAATGAAAACTTGGCACTCAAGCCAAGGCTTTGTGGTCCAACTCGATGAACACAGAAACCACAGAGACAAGAGGAGTTTGGAGATCAGTCTGAGATGTCACACAAACACACTCTGCACATGCGGCCTGTACGTCCATGAGCTACAGCTGACACCTGCACAGTCAGTACATTGGCTGATTGTGGTGAAGCAACACAGACTGCTAAAATATTCTGGAGGATAAATACAGTAAGTGCAAATGAGACAGAGCGCACATTTTCCTGCACTTTTGAGATATGACATGGTGCCGTGGACACTTGTGGAGCAAAAACTGACCTAAAGACGGTGCAAATTCAGCTCTCTGTCTAATCCTGTGTTGGTCTCTTGTGAACAGCACTAATTAAGGCAAAAATGAGACACAAGAGATAATGCATATATTACTGAACAAGATTCATCAGAGAGTTCAGAGTGAGATATGTTTGCTTCAGGAGAAGGAAAACGAGCAAAAATGTGTTTTCATGTCTTTTTTGGAGCCCACTACCCCATCTAATACCTCATAATGCAACAATTTAGAAAAAAAAAAAAAGTTTAATGTACGAGGCATAATTGCACTTCAACCACCCTACTGCTGTTCCCCAGCAGTTTTGCTCCTTTAAAAGTGCTCTCCAGGCAAACAACCTGGTGCACAAATAATGTTTTCGATCGAGCAATCTCCCATAGGCCTGACCTTGGCAGCTTTTATCAGGTGATGAATACTTTCAAAAGATTGCATTGTTTTCCACTGCTTTTTAGCCAACCTCCAAACACTGCAATCCCCTTAAAGCAAAAAAAAGAAAAACAGATAATGCTCGATTGAAGATTTCAGCAAATTCATAATTTCATCCCGGTTTGGGAAAAAAGATATGAATGTTGATGAAATTTTATCTGTTATCTCTAAAAGGACATCTGAGACAGTCCCCCCGCCCCCCCTTGAAATCACAGACTGACAGAGTTCGCCTTCACTTTGTAGGTGCTGAGTCTAATTAAATTGTCTTTGTTTTGATAATACTTATAAACAGCCAGTGTCTAACATGCACCCACCATGAAATGAGAGCGACGCTGGGTGTAATGGATGAATACCTGTCTTCTAGGTGTCTGTCACGAGCGGCTGATTGCCAATCAATTAGAAAATGCCATGACGGAAAGTTGATTAGAGCGTTCACTGCGATGAAAATAGAACGTTGTGGAGGTGCCTCTTATTTATCAGATACCATCATACCATAAAAAGTCAAATAACTCATTTTTAAGGTGTGCTAGTAGTTTCTGCTACTTTTAAATGATAAATTGGAGGAAAAGGCCTCTATTCAGACAGTCCCACAGACATCAAAGAAATGAGAGACAATCCGCACACTCACTTTTATTACTTTACATTCTCTAAATGTTTCTGCATGTTTTTTTCCTTCTACACGATAAAAATGAAAGAATTGCTGAGTTCAAAGGGTTATAGACTAAATCATTCATAACCGAGAAAAACCATTCCTTCAGCTAACGTCTGTACAGCTGGTACATTGGCTGTTTGGACCTTATTTGCCAAGGATATTAACAGTAAAAACAATCCAGCAGATACTTTTTTAAACAATATACAATAAGCTACAAAACAATTCAAAAAACACATCTGAGTTACACATATTACATAGAGTATACCATAAAGCAGAGCAATAACCCCAGTTAATTATAGATATAAGTATATGTGAGCATAAGAATGAAAGAAATTAAGAAGAAATTAATCACAGCTTCAAAAATTACAGAAAAATGTGGTGCCCTGTTTTTTTAACAAGAGTTTAAAACACAGGAAGAGATCTCAGAACAGAACAGCGAGAGACGGACACGGCTGTTCATTGGATGAAATTGCAATAATTATTTCTTATATAACAAATGTGTTTTCAGTCATGTCCTTTCTTCAAATTGCCAGAGCTGCCAAAAACGAGTTATATCAAAATGAGAGCTATTCCCACTTTTACACTGATAGTCATTACACAAAACTGAAAGGACAGGTGAGGATCCAGTCCAATATTTCAACACTTGGAGCATTAGAAAATGTTTTTTATGCCATGCTAAAATGTGAGTTTATCAGCATCAGCAGCCGGACAGTACACAAGATCATTCGTGTTTTTTTTGTTGAATGTTCACAACAACTTTGCAGTTCCTCCCTCCGTCCTCACCCCTTCCCAGCCGGGATCACACCACATACTCGGGTTGTAAATCCTCAGCACCTTGTCCAGACACTTTCCTCCCGGAGAGCGCTGGCTGCCAGCACGCGCCATCTCATTAGCATTGGCTCGGTTTCCTCAGATTAGCCATAATTAAACTGTGAAATTGGAGCCGTTACCTTAAGTCGGGACACGGCGAGGACACCATGAGCTTGGGAGTGGGGCTTCCTGGCCCACTGCCACTGGTCCTCCCCTCTGCTTTTAGAAACAGACGGCCAGTTCATGAAACAGGGATTCCCAGTGAGTGGCCTGGTCCAAGACAAAGTTTCAGCTTTGTTGTTGTTAGTGTGCCTGTTTTTGTTTACTCACAATCACACTGACCATTGATTGTGTTCTTCTGCAGTTCCTAGATTTGAGAGCTTTGCATTTTTTATCTGAAAACTCTTTCTCTAAAAGGTGCGATTATAGTAATTGCCATGCATCTTTTCTTAATTTTTGGGAATGGAAGTATGTATTTTGTTCTATGAAGTCCTATGAAATTGCTTTAATTTCAAGTCTCTTCTTTTTTTGTGTATGTACTGTACAGTATATGTAAAACTAATGCTTAAAAAGTTGTTACCAAAACTAAGCTGTGTCTCCCAAAAACAATTGTCTTGTCGCTATGTGTACTCAGGTTCTTTAGCACTGCATGTCTATAAAATTGGTGAACTTGCAAAAGACAGAATGGTCCAAGTCAGTGCAGCACAGGTGAGGCTTTTATCGGTTAAACTTAAAAAAAAATCTAGATCAAAAACATCTGACCCTGCACTATCCATTATGCACCTAAGTATCATCTTTCAAAAAACCCTCCAGTTTAGAATACTGGCTTTCCGTTAACGTCCAGAGACAGCCATGAGCCGTACTCCCCATGACAGCTAAAGTGGTGTCCATGTGTGAAATCAGTGCAATGCATCCTTGTCAAAGTCTGGTTTGAGCCCAAGTGTTCAGCCTACATGAGCTGACTCGCAAGTGAATTCTTGTTAGGAGTCTTTGGTTCCATCTTTTGCTTGGAGAAACAAATCGGGGTATTTGTGACTTTTATTCATCTTGATTGATTTCATTTGATGCGGTCACGGTGCTCGGGAATACGAGATTCAACCTCAGACCTGTAAACTAAAACACCTGAAAACATCCCAAACAAATTAAGGCCTTATGCATCAAGCAAATGCTGGTGAAGTGCAGCCAATTTTCTGTGGCTGCTCTGAATCAATGGTCTTTTCTTATCAGACAACGGACTGCTGCTTTAAATAGGGATTCAGGGGCATTGATGCTGAGTTAAATTAAATGACTGGTTATTGTTTTTGTTTTTTTTAGGCTGTCTGTTTGTTTTAGTCTTACTTTATTGTCATGCTTCGCAGTCATTCAGCACATTCTTGCTTACAAGTCATATCCTTGCTTCATGATGCAACTTCTGTGTAACAAACTTATTGCAACATCCAGTGCAGCATTGTGTTGCACTTTTTTTCCCAGTATGAAATGATATATTGTTCATAATCTTCTCCTGTGCAAACAAACTGTATACGTCTGAGTTTGTGTCACTTCCTTGATCTCCTGCTGGCTGAGGTTTGATGTTATTTTGTGTTACAGTTTGTCATCCATTGTGTTTCATTTTACCCCGCTCTCTGGAGTTTGTCCCATGTATGCAATTCATTTCTTTCTCCCTCCTCTTGCAGTTGTATTTGTGAAAATGCAGTAAGTCTAAATAAGATCGTCTATTACTGGGGACAAGATAGAGGATGTTTGATTATATAACTTCAAGTGTTGTAGAGGTGCCAGGAAGGTTGGATTGACAGAGACATAACCACAGCCTAAAAACTCCAAAACTGCATACACACACACACAAAAATCTGTATTAACCTTTATGTGCAACCAAGAAACCCTTGACCTCTCGTCTAATTTTGAACACATCATTGCTCTTTTTCAACCCGAGCACCTAGCTCTGACAACAAGCTTGGCAAATGTGGCTGCATGGCCTCAAAGATGACAGGTGAGGTGACGAGGTAACAGGTTACTGTCTTGATGAGCAGCCAGCCCTTTCAATTAACATTTATCCTATGACATTTACCAATGACCTTGATGACTAAGAGTCCTAAGAGACGTTTTTTTAAATATCATGTAGACTTCTTTAACCTTCAGAATATTCAGCGTCCTGTCTCACATTCATACACAAGTACAGCACTTCTTCTGCTGACGGATATTGAGTTGCAACATTCAGGGGTTGAGTGCACTGAAAAACAGAAGGATTTTTTTTTTCTTATTATTACTTATTGACATAGTTCTGTTCAAAGTTCAGTTCAAACCTCCTGCCTTACATCTCACCAATATACCAGCTGCATGCACAGCTCTGCAATGCTTTCACACTGGACTTCTAATACTATATATCAGACATGGGCTTTACTCATTGAAAGTAGAGAAAAACTTACTGTTGTATCATTTTTGCACACATTTGATCAGACTTTATACCAAGCGTGCGGATCACGATAATGGAAAATTATTGGTCTTAATTCAGATCAATTCCATTTGTTTATCCAAAGTGAAGTGTTTGCTCTTAAGGTATAAGAAACATGGCCGACAGCGGTGAGTCCAGATTTTCTCGTGTTTCTGAGGGAGGTGAGGAGGACAAGTGTGTTTCCAGCAGTCCTGTGGCATGCCAAAGAATTGCCTGACAGCCATGTTTAGTGTGGAGGCCATCCCGCCGGAGTTGTGCATTTAAAGGGTGGGTGGGATGCTGTGGGATGTGAGGGGGAAGTACAGGGGGATTCGGGCCCAGGGGGTCGTTGTCATGACGATGACATGGGTCTGGACCGATGGGGTGCAGCTAATGATGAATAATTATGCAGGGTTTTTTTTTTTTTTTTTTTTTTTTAATATTGTTGTTCTTTTTTTCCCTCCTCCTGTTGTGAAAATTGTGACCTCGCCCCTGATTTCCTGGTGCTTGGAAAAACAAGAAATGACTTTGATGAATGGAGACTAAATGGTGTTGCAGAGGATCCTGTTTGCTGCGGAAACAACACTCCCCTCAGGCAGGGTCGCTACCATTTTGTAATATGTGCTCTCCGGGTCATATGTATTTAATATTCCACGGCTGGCTGTTTGCAGCCTTGCCAAGTGCAGCTAATGGCACTGTGCTAGCTTGTGCATGGTGCATTATTGCTGCTGCCGATGAATTTAAGCTGATGAATTTAAGCACGTGTGGTGGCAGGGTGGTTGTAGTTACGCCAAACAGGAAGCCCACACTCGGGTCATAATTAGTCAGTAAATGAGGGTGCTCTAAAACCTAAAGGCCAAACTGTTTGTTGTGTGTTTGAATTTACACAAGAGAATGTCAGTCTCTGCAGGAGAGTCACATATAAAACAAGCAATGCACTCGTGTATATATTATATAATGACATCTTTGAAATGATTGTTGTCCATGTACAGTAAGTGCGTAGGTGTGTTATGTTGTGTCTCTTCACTTGAGGACCCAGTGTCCTCACAGGATTAAAACAGGACATTTGGATGCTACTGATGTCTTGAAGGATTCTTTGAATCGTTGGGATGTGGATCAAAGGAGCACGTCACCCAATTAAAGAACAAGTTCATTATCTACTTTACCTCTTGTGTTATCTTTCCTTCCAGATACTTTTAGTTGCTCAGGTTTGTATGTCTCACCTCAAACCAAGGACCTGAATGTGGTGAGGTTCTACAAAATCTTCATCATATCAGTGAAATAAAACAAAATCATGCTTAAAAATCATAACACAGTATTCTCAGACTGAAACTAACTTGTAGGCTGAACCCTAAGCTAATAGCTAATACTTAAGAAGGCATTACCTTAAATCCTTAAATAACTTTTAAATAACGTTTTTTAAATCCTTAAAAGACCTTAAATAACCTTGAACCAAAACAAATGAATGTAATAAATAAATACTGTAGCACCCAACAGAAATAGATAAATAAAAAAATGACTGACACTTATAAGTGTCAGTCATTTCTCAGTGCTAGTCACATCTTTGTATATTGTTTTAGTTAATTGATTTTTCACATTTATCCTTACCCCTTTTCTTTCAAACGTGTAATTTCCTCTGAGTGGATATCCGCTCTCTCCGTGAGAACGCCCGAACACTCCGAACGCCCTCTCTCGTTTTCACTGTGTTGTCTGTAGAGTTTTAAAGCCTACTATGTCCCTGAATTTTAAGACTTATGAATTCATAAATAATGGGCCCGTTGGGTTGTTATAAATCATTCTTATTGGCAATTGTTACGGCCCTATTTTGCAGTATAAAGACTGTAAGTGTAACTTTTAAGCGTGTCCAGTGACTTCCATATATAGTTTGTAGTGTATGGCACCCACAGCAGTGAAAAAATGAATGTATTAGTCCAAAGTAATGTCCCAATCTCTCACTGTAAACACTTTTATTGGTACTTAAAGAACTTCCTGCTGTACAACTGGTCCAGAAATTTGTAATTTGGATCAAGCAATCCTTTGAAGCACACACAAATGTCAAACACCGTAGAAAGACTTTCTGTTGTTAATGTTAAATCACAATGTGTATGTATTTATTCTCACCAGATTTCTGTTGATTTCTGCTGTACAGTACTAACTATACTGTGACGAACCACAAAATCACTGTTTTTAACTCCTCAAAAATGTTTGCAGTGTCAGTCGGCTGGTCTCCTTGTCTAACGTTTTGGTCCAGAGTGATACATTAATTAATGGATCAACATGACATTCCTTAAGAGGTTCATTAGACAATCAATTCCCATATGGGTTTCTTTTAATGAAAAACAGCAATAATGGGACCTAGCTTTGTGTGACAGCAGCTCCATCCCTCCATCACTCTGTCTTTCACTCTCTCCATCTCTCTCTCTAACCTAATGTCGGTGTGAAGTCATGAACAGCCGCCTCATTTGGTCGCTGCTCATTTAACCTCCAGGTTTTGCTTCCTTTCACATCTCACGCACACGAATCCCTCAAACGCTCCCTGAAAGAACTTCCGAAACGCTCCCCTTTTACTATCAGCCTCGCGGTTTTTAAGAATATTTCTGTGCTGCTGAGCCGAATGTTGAAAAGGAGAATGTGTGCAGGGAAACATGCACCACACACACACACACACACATGAACATACACACACAAGATATCTCCACAAACAGGGAAAGCACACACTCGAGCACACATTCGTGCACATACATATTCACTCCGAATACACACTTCCTAATCAACTCCTAACCCTTGCACATATGAACACTCAAACTAGCACTTGTTCAAGACACCCTCATACATACCATCAGCCCCTCACACACACACACACACACTGGCAGCCAGCAGGCGTACGTGTGGGTGATTGAATGTGAGGGAGAGGCGAGACGACAAGCGTAGCATTCACCTTGATCAACAGCCTTTTCTTGGCTTTGAAGCGCGGTGCATGCTAACGCTGCTGCTCTATTTTAACAAGCTAATCTGGGCAGAGAGTCAACGGCAACACATTGTAACCACACACACACACACACACACACA
>JBCAUF010000036.1:8605789-8615969 GCA_038406115.1 Haemulon aurolineatum
TTAGTTTTATCACATCAGAATTAAAAAAAATATAATTTCCCATCTGCCTCAGCTGGACTTTGTGTTTAGGGCTAATCGCATTAGCATTGTGATGATGTTAGCATTTAGGTCAGACCTCTTCTGCACCTTAGTACAGACCCAAAGAGCAGCTAGCGGGCGGCATATAGAATCCTTCTCATTAACAATGACTTTCAAAGCATTGCAAGCTTTTGTATTGACATGTAGCCAATGTTAGTATGTTAGTGTTGAGTCTAATGAAGGTCCGGATGAACAGATTTTCTTTCGGTTTCATTTAGCCATGCATTTGTTTGTTTTAAATACACACAAAACAAATGGTGCTTTGGAAATTCTTTTGCCCGTAATCATAACAGTTTTTCTCTGGTATGACATCAGAAACAGTATATATAGCACCAAACAGCAGTTCCCCATGATTGCAAGCCAAATAACCACTTTTATTACTATTTAGCACCATTTTTGTAGTATTTCATTTTGCTGAACATTAATTTTTTTTTGCTCATAATATGTATTCTTTTAGAAGTTCAAAAGGCCTGTCCTTCAGCAATGGTGTTATCACAAAGTATTTTAACTTCTTTTAATCACATATTGAACATTTGTTATATCAGTACGAAATTAAAATTTAGATTTTTTTCAAACCAAAAATGATAAAGACTCTCAGCAAAGATATCTGAATATGCTGATGGACAAAATGACATCTTAACATTACAAGTAACTTGTGAAGCTTGACTAAGAAGAAAGCAAACACACGGCACACTCTTTATTCATTAGCAAAATTATCATCAAATCAGTCTTGAATTAAGTTCGTGAGGAGATTTTGAGACTTGAAACTTGAAAAAGTGTAACGCTGAGTATAGTTTCAACTTGCAGGTTTATTGGTGTAACAGTCTCTCTGGTCTTTGCAGTCTTGTTATCACATGTTGAATGAGTAAAGTCACAGCTCTACATTTAGAACAGCATTGTCTTTGTTTCTCCCATCTGAAGTGGCACAGTCATGCACTTGTGGCTCATTGGAGTTCCTGCTGAAAACTTCGACATGGTGTCAACGTTTCATTGACATATCCAGACAGAAAATGACATTTGGTTGCTCAGGTGTACAGTATGAACGAAGACACTGTATGTGCTGCTGAGACAGTGACTGGCATAATTTGCCAGTTTTTATTTATCCAGGGGAGGCTTGCTGATGATGCATTATGTTTTTCACTGACATCCTGCAAGCTGGCCAACGTAACAGCAGTTGGAGGTGAACTTCCTTGTGGTAGAAAAGTTTTTATCATTTAACATTCTTACCCAGATGTTTGCAACCAGTCTGCAGGATTTCAACAAGACACTTTTCACTCAGAATCCCACTTCTCTGACCTTTACTCTTGTGGTTTTGTTGTGATTTGTGCATAATAAAGCAACTCTCTATTTTTTTTCTCCATGAAGGTCAGAACACATTAATCCCATTTTCTGTGGCCTGGGTCCACCCCGCACGCTCACATTTGCTCATTAAGCAAATAGTGGCCATTTTGCTTTTGTGCTTTTCAGCTTTTGAAGTTCAGAAAGAGAGCCCAAGTAATAAGAATAATCACGAATAATCATCATAAAGACACGTCTCCCTTGCCTTTGATGACGTACATGGTTATAATGGCTCTGCACTGCCTCAAAAATGGTGAAGTAATCTGTAGTCACAGAGGTTTCTTCACTTATCAAATGCTTTGTTGGTTCTCTTGACAGACATCCCATCACAGGTGATTTTACACCAAATCACACCTTAAATTTGATAATCTGAACATCTGAACAACCCAGCCCTGACTACGTATAATGTATGTGACATCAATGTGTGAGTGTGCCACACAGGGTAAAAAGCCTGGGACTGCTCATTAGTCAGTAGAACTAATGAAGCTTGATGTACAGGCAGTAAATCATTGTCAACACTAGTTGAAAATAATTCAACACTGAGTCAAACTTGCAGAGATAATATTGAATTTAATTTGTAGGCTTGTCAATTATGCCAGTGTGTTTTGAATTTTAAAATTGCGACATCTCAGCCGAAGTCTTGCTGCTGAATCCTCCCTCATAAGTTTTCGTCCTTGGAAACAGGCAAACAAAGATGTATTCAGAAAACAAAGGTGGACACATGGTTGGGATTTGCATCATAGCAACACACAGTAGCAGAAAGTCAAATTTAGCAGCATTAAAAATACACCAAGTCTACATCAAGTCTCTACATGAAGGCAGTTAACTTTTCACCCTCTGTTCATCAAAGTGGAACAGGGTCACACGTTTCCCTTTGAGGGTTTTAGGATTAACACGCCAACGCTATTAGCTGGTTGTGTCAATTATGTTTAGGTGCTGCGAGTGAAGTTGTCACAATTGCATGACAGCACTGACTGATCGGTCCCTGCTTTTCCTCCCGTAGGAGCTCTGTCGGCAGCGTATGGCAGTCAAACCCCCGACTGAGCGTCCAGAGCCGATCTCCTCCAGGATCAACAGCGTGTCGTCTCAGTTCAGCGACGGCGGTCCGGCCGTCAGCCCCTCGGCACGGAGCAGCATCTCATCCTGGAGCGAAGAACCCGCTCACTCGAACATGGACATCTCCACCGGTCACATGATACTGGTGAGTTTCCAATTGAGTCAACAGTCGATGATATGACAACTTTGGTAAATCACAGAGGGCATCAATTTAAATGTGCATGGTGTTGTGTTGGTGACATTACAAAAGTTGTAACCAATGGATTTGAAGGACACTTTGAAAGACCTGGAGGAGGATTGAGAGCCGTCTTTCAATTTTGCACCAAATTCTGGGATGACTAATGACTTTGTGTGCTTCTTGGCCTGACTGAATCAATGAGACTGACGTTAACATGTAAATATAATCCACCCACTTCCCATATTGCGCATCCAGAGTTGTTATAAGGGGCTGACAAAAATTCAGACCCCAACTTCATTGAATACTAGAGGAGGAGAGCACATTTTGAATGCCAAGGAGAACAAACTGATAACTCCATTCATCCTACCCTGGTTCCAGACCTTTGAATTGCTGCCCACATTTCCAGTTTTCCAGCTATTCAAATAGGCCTTGTGTTGAGCTCATTGACGGCTGTTTCCCCTGTTGGAAAAACAACCAAGCCAATCAGAGCTACGTAGGCGGGATTAAGAATGGGGCCATAATCACTGTGTGCTAGAGGCAGAAGAAATTGCCACATCCATGAAAAATTGTGACACAAAATGGCCACAAAAATGGTGATTAGCATCCTCTGAACTCGACATATTTCTCTGAGTGTTAAGATAACTGCTCCCAGGAACCATTACCTTCTGTGTTGATAATTACATTGTCGGGATGAATATGTCACTCACTACTAAATAGTTTGAGCACAGCAAAACAAAATTACCCCCCCAGTCCCAAATGGAAATAGGTTCAGACTGAATAATTAAGTGAAAGAAACGATAATTCAGTCTGATTACTAAATACTGATATTTCAAAGTGAGCTTTATTTAATTTCCAATGATAATTTTGCAAGAGAAAGTTAACCTGTCCTTTGTTTTGTGTGGATTTCTTCTATAAAATGAAAAAAGACCCCACATATATTCCCGCCCTTCCTGACATTCCTACACTATTTTTACCTTTGTGGTTGGTTGTCTGTCTCTCCAAAGAGCTACCAGAGATTTTCTACACTTCCTTCACTTTCACTTTAATCCAAAACATCACAACATCACCTGCTTCTATTACCCCTTTAAACCATTTATCTGTTTCAAAACTGCTGGAACTACAGTGTTTTTCTTCCATGTCTGTCTCGTCTGCATTACCGCATATATCACTCTTTCCTCCCTCGCACACACACGTTTCTCTTTTTTCCTCTCATCTCACTCTCTCTCTCATCTTTCTCCCAGTCGTTCTTTTTTTTCTCTCTCTCTCTCTGTACATCTCATTACACCCACAGTTTCTATATGCAGGCTTCTTACCCTCCTCTATCCCACAGATGAAAATCTCTATTGAACCACGGTTGCATTCTGTCGAGCTCCGTCGTAATTGCGATATATAGCTATTCACTTCAACCACCCACCATCCTCAGCACCACCTACTCATCCCAACCCCCACCTCTGCCCCCGCCTATCTCTCTCTCTCTGTTTCTCTCTCTCTCTCTCTCTCTCTCTCTCCCCCTCCCCATGCATTATGGAGCTGCCGGCGAGATGTGACAGAGCGGGCTTTTTGATGTGTTCAATAGGCACAAAGATACTAATTACCCCAGAGATTTGCACCAGAGTTGTGTTCAGGAGAAATGACTCCCTTTGCAGCCCCGGCACCACTGCAGCGAGCGGCTCTGTTGTTTTACATGAACGCACAATCCCGCTAAAGTGTTTCTTGTGGCACCCACAACACGATGCCATGCACATTTTTGATGCACCTCGGTCGCATGTGGATGGAAATGGATTTGCAACAGCAAGGCCCGGACTTCTTCGGGCGCATCTGCTTTGTCTCCACCAGACAAATCCATCTCAGCAGAGGCGGCATCACTTGAGAGATAAGAGGGATGAAATGAAGTGTTGCTCATGTTTCGTTACGTATTCATTTAGTGTGTGGGCCACCGTCTGGTCAGGAGATTACGTAATTTGTTATAATACAGACACTAATATGTAAATGGTGTGAGGGAAGAAGAGAGACCAAGTGCATTTGATGCAACCATGAGGACTAATAACATTTTGTATAAGTGATGGAGATGAATACCCACTTTAAAGCTGATATTCCACTTAAATCATCTTCAGACCTACTTCAAAGTTCCCAAAGACTCATTTTCCACTTTATAAAAATCAGAAACTTTTTGTGTTCGAAGTCACTTTTAACAAAACCTCTTAACTGCTGCATCATAAATTGTTCATTTCAGCCTGATGAATGCCACTTGTTACTGAGGGAGTGATATATATATATATTTTGATTTCTGGTTCAATAGCTAGTCCTAAACTTGCCATATAAGACTACCTATTCTGCTGCATTTCTTGCCAGGTTACGTTAACAGAAATTGACAGATGTCACAAACTTAAATCACTCACACATGCTACACAAGAGATCTTGGAGTCATCACCAGAAAAATTACAGTCATTTCAAATCTTCAAACACTTCAAACTATAAGCAAATAATGACTCCTTCCTGAAACGAGGAGGCAAGATTGTGTTTTTATAGTCATCTACGTATAACGACACAATTCTGTTAGCCTCTTGGACTACTGGAGGTGCACTAAGTGCTTGACTTTGACAACAAGGACCTCCGCTCCGTGTTTAAATTGTTATAGTGTGAAGACTTGCGGGAAGAATCCAAGTCCAGCTGTGCCATTTTGTCCATCATTGTTAAAGCAAGATCTCCCCTATAGATGTAGGTTGAGATGTTATAGATAGATGTAAGTGAGATGTATGTTAGAGAAGGGAGAGACTGCAAGTGAGAGGCCTGATTTGAGGAAATGTTTTATTATCCATAGCGGTGATTATGATCAATATGAGAAAGGGAGAGATCTGCATCTGACTGTAGTTATATTAGATGGCCAAATCATTACTGAATATTGTGATCCAGTTGTGCATATAAAAAGTGTCTCCTTGCATACATTTCTGTGCATTATTCCAGCCATCATAGTTCCCACCTTATATCTGGATTATAAAAATAGTCCACCCGCAAACACGAATGGACTCCTTTTAATTACAACACAGTTTCATACCCATGAAACCAGTCCAAATGCACAGGTCTCATCAAGGGCATACTGTGCTGATGAGAAGTTGATGGCATATTTAACTCCATGGTTTTTTGTTTTTTTTTTATCTCATAAAGGAAATAAAAAAGGAATGAGCAGTGAGGAATCTCCTGCAGTTTGTCAGTCACAGGATGCTCATCATCACCACAGAAAGTGATAATGTGTGATTCTTAGTTAATGAGAGGAAGCTGTGAACTTTGAGCTGTCATCCCCCTCCCCACCCAACCCCCTTTTGATGTTTAGCAGTTACTGTAATTTTTGCTGTGAAGGAAGAGAAATTCAAACAGTGAGCGGCGAGTGTGTTTCAGCACCTTGGACAGCTCCACACATTCAGTGAGGCAAAACTGCAGCTCTGATTGGTCCAGGCCGTCTCCGTCCTCCCACTACAGACACATTAGAAAGCAGAGGGAAAGTTACATAAAGCCACTGTCATGTGGAGACCATGTATCTCCAAAATGTCAGCTTCTCATCCTTTTTTTTCTCTCTGGACTTTCATGTTTTTTGCACTTAGTTTTTGAACCTTTCAGAAGCCCAAAGGTCACATTGTTTTCTCTGCCTACAGAAGGGCATGTAGACCTTCTGCTGGAGTTAAAACATGGAAAGAACTAAAATTTGAGTTATGAGGTTTTTACATAAGAGTGACAATCTGGGAAATTGCTATTTAATGTCTCTTACCGCCCACCAACCATCCTCTTTGGGAAAGGTTTTAAAGATTTGCAGCCACCATCTCTTTTCCTCTACCCTCTATATTTCATTAGCTTTTCTGCATCTTGTTGATTATTTTTATGTTTTCTTTTCATCTGTTTCTGCAGTTCTCTGTTTGCTCATTTTACCTTGTCCACAATGTGCTTACTTTCTTTTTTCTTTATTGCATCATTTTTCCTGTCATTGATTTTTTTTTTGTACACAATACATATTTTTCTATTTTGCTGTTTGTTCATTCCCTTCGTCCTTTGGCTTTTCATGTATCTTTGAATTGTTCTCTCTCTATTTCTCTTTTAACTTACTTTTCCTTGGTTCCTTCCTGTCTGTCATTTCTCTGTCCATACTTTGGAACAATGCCTATTTGTTACTGCTCATGTTTTTCTTTTGCCGTTCTAGCTGTCAGCTTTGCAAAAATATTCACACTTACAAGAGGAGCTCATTTCAGATTCACATCATGATGTCAAGTAGAGACTGAGCAGAGTTTCATTCCAACAAAAACGGGACCCGGTCGTCACGTTTGGGGGAAACTTAGAGCCGAGGGATTTTTTTTCTTCTTTTTTTTCTTTCTTTTCTTTTTTTTATTTATTAAGAGCGACATCACAGCGAGAGACCAAATCCATCACAAAGCGAGACGAGCGCAGCCCCGCTATGGAAAAGCAAATATTTCATCTAACACCCTGTCACGCACTCGAGTGAGGCAACTGTTGAACGATTAATAAAAATCACGCGTGCCAAAGAACGTGATAGCTGATGAGCAGCAGTGCCCCACCTCTCCCACCAACCCTCCCACCTCCCAAAAAATTAATTGCCTCTCTTAAACCCCAGCAAATTCTATGTCATCGTCCACCCACTGATTTTAATTTGAGAAGAAACAGCTTTCACCATCTTATCTAAGTTAATGTATTACTTGGTCCCATGTGACTGGGACCGAGCACCCCCCCCGAACACCACCGCCACCTCCTCCTACATCCTCTTTGCTTGTGTCTTAAGAGGATTAGTCGACTCTATATATAAAGCACATTATCTTGTCTTTTGTTGCTGGCCAAGTAAGTGTTATAGATTATACTGCAGCAGGAGTCTCCATCGAGATTAACTGTGCTGGGAATTTGTTGTGGTTGTGGTTTTCGTAGCTCGCCAGCGGGCCAGCTGGGATGTGATCTTTAGAGTTAGTAGGTCGCAGGGCAATGGCTGGAGGAAGAATGGCCCTCAGGAAATGGATGTTAAATCACTCTAATGTGGTCAGCTGAGGAGGAGGAAGCATTCAGCTGCAGAGAAGCTAGAGTCATGTATCAGGATGATGTCAGCTTTTGACTAAAAATAAGACAGCACCCTCAGATAAAATGGATGGATGCAGATGATTGATAACATGTTTGTTGTAGAATTCATAAAAAGGAGGATTTTAGCTTCAGTTGATTCATACAAGTGATGCTCGTGCAATGATTTGATCAGACCAGAATAGCACAAATAAAATTACAAGAATGAAATTCTTTGGGAAACACACATTGCATTTATGATCATTGGCTTTAAATGTATTTATGGTAATATGTGAAATATAACAACAAAACATTGACAAGAGGCTTAAATTCAAATTTGTTGTCATTGTAAAAAAAAATAATTGATTTTAAACGAAAAAATAAATGTAGTGTAGTAAAGTAAGTAAAGTGGAAATCCTTCAAGTACTTAAACAGCACTTGATAAATATACTTCCCACCACTGAACCCCATCCCTGCTGAGCAGCAGTGTCCCAGAGTGATGTCATTCACCCACTTCCCCTTTTCCCTTGACTTTCTGTCGATCCAAAATGGCTGCCGCATTACATCACCTCCCATGCGGCCGGCTTTCATTCTGCTGTTTCCTACAGGTGCTCCGATGGTGCGTCAGAGCCACAATGGCGGCTCGGGCAGAGTCTTATTGCGTCGCAGTTTTTATTGAGCACCTTTGGCAGCTGTAAGCCCCCCCGCAGTAAGGGGATTATTCAATGTTTGGCCGACACATGGTGATCTCAGCACCTCCTGATTGGATTGCAGTAATCCCTTTACACAGCCACAAAACCCTATTACTCTGGCATTAGAGAGGGAGAAAGAGAGTAGGGGGTAGAGGGTGATGGGGGGGATCTGATGTAGGACAGTGTGAGTGTCTTCCGCAGGGCTCTGTATTTCTGTATGCATTTTTGAATATTTACGGGTCATGTGTTTTGCGTGATTGTGTCAGCAGGTTGTTTGTACATAGCAGTATATTTTGTATGTGTGTGTGTGTGTCAGTAGGTGTCTGCACTTTGAATGTATGTGGATTTTGTGTGTGTGCATCATTTTCCTGGCTTTATATGTTTGTGCATCTGAGTGTGTGCTCGCTGTGTTTCTCTGTGTGTATTTTGTGCAGTTTATTTTTGACTCTGTGTGTCTGTGTATGTAGGTGGACTGTGTTGTTGTGTATGTGACTTTATAAAAACCTTTATGTGTGGCTTGTGCTTTAGATGTGTGTATGCGCATTTTCTTTATGTTCATTTCCTCTGTGTGTGTGTGTGTCTGTCTGTCTGTCTTTTAAAGGGCTGGAACCCCCTGCTGTTGATAAGTGGCTGTGTGCAGGTGGAGGGTCACAGCTTGCAAGTTACATCATTGGTGCTTTTAGCAGCTCTGAAGCAAATGTAATAAAGAGCTGATACTACAACAAGGAAAGGCTAGTGTTACACTGTGTGTGTGTGTGTGGGTGTGTTCGCGCACGAGAGGTGAAGCCATCGCTGAGCCTGTCACGGTCGCTGATAGACCGACAAATAACAAACCGTATCAGCTGCATGCTTGTACTGTTTGTTGAGTGCACCTGCACATGCACGGTAAAAAACATGTTTGAACGTGACCTTTTTCCATTATCTTCCACCGGCTGGACGTCTGGCCACGCCGCCTTCCATTTTTAACAAACTCCTCTCATTTTAGCAGAAAGCCATTAGGCCTTTTTTGGAAGCTAATTCTGATTAGGATCGGCCCATTTGTATCTGCCATCATAAATCATCGCCGGAGCCATTTAAAGAACCCCACCAGCTCATTTCGTTCCCTCATCCATTACAAACGATCGTACCATCCATATTTTGTGTGCACGGGCCACTGATTTTCAAGGCTGCTACAAAACAAAGCTCCACTGGCCACTATCAGATCACGGCTAACCTGTTAGAGTCACCGTGAGGAACACACAGAGTCCTTGTTGCGGTCTCATGTGCCAAGCTCATTTGCAGACAGTTGATCAAAGTCACATTGTCTTCCTTAATTATGAATATTTTATGGTAGGTAATGGCCAGGCTGATACAGATTATAATTTAAACACAGCTGGAGTAGATCAGACAGATACACACTCTGCAATGCTGCAACTAATGAATAGGAGAGCATTCAGATGTGAACTTGTATATGGTTTAATGGTTCGTCGTGGAGAAGTGGAGGGAGAGGAGTCACCACAGAGTTCTTAGAAGGATGTAGAATCTGAAGCAGAGGCTTGTTATGGACCAAAAATCCACCCATAGGGTGCTTTAAGCAGGTTAAAACAGCATTATCTTGATTTTCTCTTCCACATCAGTGGAACACCAAATGGCTGGGATTCGTCACGTAAGACAGCACAGTGAGTGGCAATAACAGGAAAGATCCTAAGAATACATTCAGTCAAGTTTTCTTTAATTTACAAAATAGCTGTTACCTGCTTGTCCATCTGGTGCTCCTCTGAGATTCAAACTAACAGCCTGCCAGACAGTTTAG
>JBCAUF010000036.1:8638084-8652843 GCA_038406115.1 Haemulon aurolineatum
GTGCAGTGACGGTGCAGGAAGAAGTGGGACCTACATCCTGGTTGACATGGTCCTCAACAAGATGGCTAAAGGTGGGTTTTTATTCTTTTGGACCCCTACCTCTGTCCACCCTTGTTGCCTATGTGGAGAAGTGTTACCATGGCAACATGCCCCCCTCTCCTTCCATTTGCTCAACAGCTTTTAAACTACACAGAGAAAAAAAACACACTGCTGTCAAAATATTAATACTATTAACACTATCATAGATATTTTTCGTACATATATGAATTTGGATAAGTCCGTGAAAAATTATTATATTTATGTAATTAGATCATTGTGATGAGTAGTTGAAAACAATCATATTCTCTAATTGTTGCCCCTGAGCTTGAGACAACTGATTTTTTTTTTTTTTTTAAAACACTACATAACATATTTGTTTGTATTTGCTTAATTTAAATTGATATCTCATTATCTCAGTTGAAGCTCTGCTGCTTTGGCACCAAGCTGCTGTTTTTTTTTCTCTCCTGTCATGCCAAAAATGCACATTTAAACCACAGAGGAAAAAAGAAAGACATGTGACCTCCATTAATTGGTGGAAAGAGAAATGAGACGATTATGTTCCTGCTTTAAAATTCTACAAACTATTTTAAATCGTGCAGCGCTGACCGTGAACGCTTTATCTGAAGTGTCATCAGGACTCACAGCCAGTGCATTTTAAGCACATGTGAGTGTGTGATAATTACTGCAATTAGCGCATGATATTATAAACACAGTGTAGTAATTATGTTGGGGACTGAATATTTCATGGGGCTGTTGGCAGTTCATGACAGGACGTTAAATTAAGTGTCATTTCTCAAAGTTCATTTATAGATAACCCTTCCTCAGCGCTACTGTATAGTTACATCAGTGTCAGTGCCTAAAAGAAAACCTTTCCCACCACCACATAGAGGGTGGGTCTCAATTAAGATGTTGAAATAAGATTATATTTAGTATGTATCAATAAAAACTAAGTAAAAACAAAAACAAAGTGAAGTATTTCAGCTGATGCTCCAACTTACAGCAGTTTACACAGATTTTGCATGTGTGTGTGTGCGTGTGTGTGTGTGTGTGAAGCGTGAAATGTCCCATGGTGGTGGTGCTGCTGCTGTAGCAGAACGAGCTCCTGGGTCTTTAATTCCAGATCAAAGGGTCAGTCGAGCATCAGGGGCCTTTCCCCAGGCTGTCACACTAAGATTGGGGGCCCCATTCTCAGCCCCTGGGGGCCAGGGGAAAAAAAGGGCAGGGCTGGGTGGGAGTTGATGGATGTTTCTCTATCCTGTAGCCCAAATTTCCTCTTAAAGAAAAAGTTCTCAGCAATGATTTTGCCATTCAATGAAACATCCATCTGGACAGAAAGTAAATGATCATTAAAAGCAAATGTCTGACAAGTGAAACAAAAAATAAGTCACTTACAACTTAATTGTGTTTTTGGCCATACAGAAACACAGTATATTGAAATGATCAACTTTATGGTGTCTGGTTTAATTTTATTTTGATTTTATGGCAACATAAACTATTTTTTGTAGAAGTAAGCTTCACAACTTAGTAGGATGATAAACTGTGCCTTCATCAGCCAGGTATCATTAAGATGATGTCACTCTGCTATAATTTAATTCCAAAGCTTCTTTGCTTCACCCTCTGTGTGAAGAGCTCAAGCAGTTGAAACCAGAGCTTTATCTTTGGCTTCACATTTATTAAAGTTGAGATGATCTTTATGTGTGGTAGATCCACTGTCTGAATACGACTGACAAAAAAAGTAGCACTGAAATATAAATAAAGACAATATTTGATAATGTTCTCTTTGTCAATGTGATCAGGCCCTTTGAGTTGGAAAACACATGATGGGATCGCACCAAGACCCGGACGTGTCTGAGGTTGTTGGAGATGTTTATTGTTAGAGTCAAAGTGGGTTTCACTGCCCATAACACAATGTGCAATCTCTGTCAAGAAACAGACAGCTTTGTTTAGAGCTTCGACAGCCCTCTGTGTTTTGGTTTACCTAATTGCCTTTGAAGAGGTTTCATAAACCTGACGTGTGATGGACTCCATACAGTCATATGTGATCCTTCAAGTTGACATGTTTGAGACTGGGAGTTTGCTGTTTTCGTTCAGTGTCTGTTATTTCTGATTTGATGATCTTTGAAAATTATGGTTTTTCAAAAAGTAGTACAAACTAGCTCCAATTTGGCCAGTCTGATCCACTTATCTTACAAGTCTTTAATAACCAGGTGTAAGGGTTCTTTATCAAATGGTTTTGTCCATGTTGTCAGATGTCAATATGAAAAAGATTAGTACCTTTCTTTTAACTCACAATTAAGTTTTTGGTCAAAAAATTAGTATCAGATGGATTCCAATAGCCCATATACATTCATATTTTAATGATGATCAAACTCAGGCAGCAGAGGCTAAAAAACGTTTTGCCCTCATATGGATCAAGCTAAAAACACCACATTACTCAAGGCAATGCAACTTCAAAGTGAGAGAGTTTTGTCAGCTGCTCCATGAACATCCACATATCTCGATCTCTTTTTAAGCCAGACTTTTTTGTCAAAATTTGTCTCCAAGTCCAAACAGAAATAACTATCACGAGGACATCATCAGGGTTATTTTCCATTGAAGGACTCTTTTCACAGGCTCAGTGGTGCTCACAATGATGAGGAAGCTAATTTCAACTTAAATGAAGCAACCTAATACTTCTTCTTCTGATCCACTGTTAAAAATGCACACCACCTGCATCTTCAAAAAAAGATCAATCTTTTTATACCGAGCCTCATTTCATGTCATCTTTTTTGAGTTTAGATCACGTGGAATTACACTTCTGTGAGTGACTACGGTTCATAAAATCTCTTCCTGAGAAAAACGGACTGGTTTTCTCTCCACTACATCACTGCTCTCAGCTCTCCTCCCCCCTTATTTTGGAGGTTTTTGTCTGTCCTGAGAAGCTGGAGGCCCCCAGGTTTGCAGGCTTCCCCCATCCTGATCAAAGACACTTCCCACCTCCTCCTCCTCCTCTTCTTCCTCCCTCTTTGACACAAAATCACTCCAGTTTCCCTCACCCTCCCTCCTCCTCCTCCTCCTCTCTCTCCATTCCCACTCTTTTTCTCCCAAGGAATGAATTGTCAATTCGTCCGAGTATTGTGGCGGTGTTGCAGGGTTGAGGAGGTATTGCTGTGGTTCTCACGTTTTGTTTTCCCTTCTTCTTTTCCAAAAGGCTCCCTCATTTCCCTCCTCTCTCTCATGTCACCCCCTCCTCGCGCACCGCCACCTCCACCCTCCACCACCCGCCACCCTTCTCTTCATCTTAAGAATCGAATGAAACCCATCGAGTGCCGCAGAGCTTTTCAGCATCCCTCCATTTCTTTTTCCCAGGTCCAGCTGGTGAGCCCGGCTTTCGGCTACGGCTTTCGGGGGTCTTTTGCGGCCTCCTCAAGGGTCCTGTCTTTCTTTTTTTGTATCTTTCTCTCCTCCTTCTCCTGTTCTATACTCCCACCCCTCCCTCGCTCCCCAGTCCTACTTCGCGACCTCCACCCCAAAGCGAGGGTCTTGCAGAGGAGGGAAGTTCAAAATGAGGCCAGGGTGTTTATACAGTTCCTCCTTTTTTAATGCCTCCATCTCCTTCAAGGGAGAAATTGCAAAGAGGGAAAGCTCGAATAAGGCGATTTTTTTTTTTTTTTTATGCCGTCCATTTTGAGGTTTATCAGAATCTGCACAATAGCCCTCGGCTAGTTAAGTCCTCCTCCCCAAAAAAAAGAAAAACTAAAGCAGTGAGTAGTGTGTTGCAGCTTTCCTGGCTAGAAGGGGGTCTATTGTGTTGTTAAAAAGAAAAAAAAAGCCCACAAAACCTGTGAAACAGAATAAGAAAATGGTGTGAATGAGCAGCTCTCCCACCATTCATTCCCCTCTTCGTGCAAGCAAGAAAAAGAAGTGTTATTATGTGTCACAACATGAAGAAAGTTAAGAGAATTCTTGCGCTTTTTGTTTCCTCAGAATTTGGATAGAGGAAGAGGAGGAAGAGGAGGAGGGGAATGGGTGGACAGAAAACAAATTAAATGTTTTTTTTATTTCTCTTGTTCCCTGTGAATTTAATTGTTGCTCCTTCCTATCTCTCTCTCCTGCCTCTTTTCTCTCTCGGTCTTCAACTGTTTCTCTATTTCTTTGAGATGTCTTTCTTCCTCCTTAACATCTATTTTTTTCCTCCATCCTTTTCACATCGTCTCCTTTTTTTCCTCTGTCTCTCTGTTCCTTTTTTTTTTTCCGCTAATGGTTGGGTACCTGTATCTATTAGTTATGTTCCTATGACATTATAAGGTGACATAATGTCATTATAAGCTCAGTGTGACCTTTAAAAGTAGGATAAAGTTTATTTGCCTGCCGGGAGATATTTGTCTTCGATAGAAATGCTCTAAAGCCACATTAATATAAAGGAATTATGTAATATATTATTCTGACAAAAAATATCCTTTAAAAGTTTTACAATTTTTTCCATGAAAGTACATTAAAAGCATCAATCCTTCAAACTCCATTTTTATGTCATTATCCGTCAACATGAATACTTTACATCTCCATTTTGAGAAAGCATTAGTGTTTCAGGCTTCTCGATGTGTTTTTCTTTTGTTTCCATCTCCCAAGTTTGCAGAGCTGCACTCACATGTCATTTCTGAAGACACCTTGATATTTAAAAGTAAAACAGACGCAATAACAATTTATCAGCCATTATATAAAAGGAATACTACAAAGACATATTAGAGAGTCTTGTGTTTACATTGAAGAAGGTCTAGAGGTTGAATTTAAATCTTTGCAATGGACCGAAATAAGGCTTCCTATGCTAGCAAGTAGAAATTTGATTATATATATGTATACATACAGTATATACATATACATATATATATGATATTAATGACTTCACTGGAGACTTGACTGCAGTGAAATTCGACTACCGGAAGACTGGTACACAACTGAGACTTAAAAACAAACAGTCATTTGCTTTTTAACTCTTGGACAGATCTTCACTAACCTGAGAAGTAATTAATAAATTGGTCACATGATAATAGATTTCGGATGCACATAAGATTCTCTGCATTTGCCTCTAATCTGTTTGTAATATATCACAATGTCTGGTAATCTGACCAGTGTTTGGCCAGAGGTCATTCAGCCGACTGCCGGCAGCCACACTGTCGTCAGCTGTGGGGCATCGTGCCAGTGGGTCTGGCACGAGGACAGGCTGACTGGCAAGTACACTGGGACCCCAACACACACACACACACACACACAGGCATGCCAGCTTTTGGCAGGGGCTGACAGAACTGTAGTGGGCAACCTTCATGAGCTCAAAGGCTACAGGACGACTATCAAAGCCTGATGAGGGGCTTTACGATTGGCTCAGTTTCTTTTAGAAAAGGCCACAAACATGTGGTCCTGTGATTTCCTTCACAAAGTCCTCTCCAACAGTTTCTTTTCCCTCTTTATCTTTTTTTCATCCCGACAACAAAACACCACCACCTAGCTGTTTGTAGAGTCAGTATGTGTGTGTGTGTGTGTGTGTGTGCAAAGAGGATGAATGTAATCGCCTTTTGCTGTTCTGAAGGGAGTAGGTATAAAACACCAGATTGACAGATGTTAGCTGGATTATCTTGGTGCCGCTTTGAACACAAGCCGAAACCATTTCACATGTGTGTTTTTTTTCTCCTTTCTGTGTGTGTGTGTGTGTATGGCAGGTGCCAAGGAGATTGATATTGCAGCGACTCTGGAGCACCTGCGGGACCAGAGGCCAGGAATGGTTCAGACCAAGGTAACACACACACA
This sequence comes from Haemulon aurolineatum, assembly GCA_038406115.1. Classification (NCBI taxonomy): domain Eukaryota; kingdom Metazoa; phylum Chordata; class Actinopteri; order Lutjaniformes; family Haemulidae; genus Haemulon; species Haemulon aurolineatum. The sequence continues at coordinate 8,643,905 of JBCAUF010000036.1, forward strand.
CACACACACACATTCCTGAGTGTCTTCATGTGAAAAACTGTGTTTTAAGAGTCTGACATATTTTACATTTTACATTTTATTTTACATTTTAAGGTTCTGCGCTGCTCGAAAATGTGTTCTATTTTTAGTTCCTGAATGATATTTGTGCAGAGTTTTACACTAGAAGACTTTTCTTTCATGGTCATCTGCTGAAAGTGGAAAATTTCTCCGAGCTCAGTGAAAATTAGATTTTTATAGGGTGTAGTCTATGAGCATGATTTGTGACGTCACAAATCATTTGGGAGCTAGTCCTGGTTCAGTCTTCAACTGTGTGATGTCGAGACTTGAAGCCTCCAGTGCACATACACTGAGAATGGACTTAAGACATGAAACACCTGTTGTCTAGCAGGAAAATGTAAGAAATCAACAGATTAATAGATTCTGGTATTTTCAATGACGTAGAAAGAAGAAGATACCTTTTTAAGGATTTTATTTTTATAAATTATACTTTTTCTGAAAAAAAGAGAAAAAAAACCATGTCAGACACACATTACTTGTCAGACAGAGAGAGTACTGTTTGTATATGTGTTAAAGCATGCCTAGAGGGGATTTTTAAAGATCCTGCTGAGTGTGATGATGTCTTTTCATTAACACACAAGGACATAATCCTTCAAACCTGAATAATAGGTCAGTAAAAAAAGTTTTCCACACAGCATGTACCACAGAGGAATAGGTGCTGGTGACATGATGATTTAGCTTTGGACCCAGCCAGGCTAGCTAGTTAGTTAGCAGATAAGTTTTCTTCTGCCATTGCTTCTGGTGCTAGCTCCGTCCAGGCATGAGAGCTGTATCGATCTGATTCAAGTGTGACATCACCCTTTAATGAACAACACTACACCACCAAAGTATTACAGTTCCTCTCTGATACATCGTTTGCAGCCTATGATCACACTGCTCAATATTTATTTATTGCACACACTGACCTGTGACATTACATCATCTGGGCCATGATTCATTGCATTCAAGGCTCATGTGACTGTGACTTCAAGTGGTGAGGTGTATCACATTACTGTTTGAGATGCAGTTATTATATTACACGTACTGACCAACTGAAAGAGGCACTGCTGCATCACTTAGTTCCGAAACACTGATACACTGAAATTTGATTTAAGCTACTCCAACAAATGACTGAAAAAAGTCACTTATCTGATGATGAGGAGACGAATGGAAACCCAACGATTGTAATAACTGCAGTGTAATCTCTCTGCCTGATGTCTAACATAAAGGTGCTTGAGAAACTTCTGCACAGTCAGAGTTTGGAAAGAAAGTTTGTCTCCACAAAGTCACAGATGTCATCTTCTCCCTCTTGAATCTAATATTTCATCGTTGACAGTTGCCGGGATCAAACCTGTGAGCTTCGCGCCACAGAGCGGTCTCTCTCACAATCACATCACACCTCCATTATAACTTTTTTCGGGTTGGCTGGTACTCTTTGTTCCCCAGTTGTGAGATAGGCTGGATCTGCAGTTTATTGAGGACCTCATTCCTGCGCATCAGCCAAGATCAATCGATTTCTGAAAAGTAATTGAACAGGTATTATAGTCAGGGCTGCCCAGATCACAGAGGAATATGTATGGAATTCAAATGGGTGGTGATAATCTGTGCTAAAACCTGCTCCCAGGGTATCAGTATCAGAAGTTCTGTGGCTGGCTTAGTTTTATGAATTGAATGAAAATTCAAAAATAGGTATTTGAAATAGAAATAGAGTTCCATGAAGTTTTTATTTAAAGAGCGAATGATAGAGGTCACAAAAGTTAAACACTCACATTGTAAATATCAAATGTTTTTAAGACATTTTTTGGTCTGATGCTCAACAATAAGAGCCTTTTAAAACAAAGTGACAATTAAGACATGATTTATTCCACATACACACACTTCTGCACAACCTCAGAGACCTCAGAGCTTTACCTGAAACAACCTGAAGTCATTCCTCATCACGTTGAGCGCAGGGTGATGCCCGGCCGGGCTGGAAACTTCAATTACCGGCTGATCTGTGAACATAATTAGAAAGAAAAGCCAGGATGTGTGTGAAACATTGGTGGTATCGATCGAGGCTTTATTAAACCATGTATCCTGAGCAAGCGGCTGTCACGGCGCCCTCTCTTCGCGTTCCTCACACATTGATTCCCCTCGTGGTCAGGAGTCCTGGCCTCAGCACACAGATTTCCTCTCTGATTTTTATGAGGGAAGATGTTGTTTGGGCTATTGATCTTTTACTTCCTGTGCATGATGCAATAAACTAAAGGTAAAGCATGTGTAGGTCTGCTAAACGTGACTAAATTAAGTTGTTTCTATGGGCCAATTTGCTTACCACAGGGGCGTTTTAATGCATCAATCCCTGTTTCTATTTGCATCTTAATTAAAAAAAACACAATTTTTAATGCATAATGTTTTGTTCCTGCATCTTTATCAAATTATAATAGCACATCATCAACTGTAAATCAAATTACAAATGAGTGTATTTTTTCCATCAGAAACATGCAGGGGTAGTTTCTTCAGCCCTGTAAGTAGTGTCTGCAGTCGCAATACAGCCGTATCATCATTATACAGCCCCAAAGAGCTCCACCAATCTTAAGGAAGCCTGTATGTAGCCTGAGAGACAAAATCCAGGGCCATACCCAATAAATGCTTCCTGCTGCTTTTTGACACCTCTGTCCATATGACTTCCCTTCATGTTTGATCTGAGGCTGGTTTTAGATTTTAGCCCCTTTAAGTCTCTAATCAAAGAAGTAAAATTTTTAATGTTATATCATACAATTATATTTTATTTTGCATTCTTTCTTTCTTTTTTTCAATTTTATGACCACTTTTTCCAGTTTGGTGTGGAAGAACGTGACTCGTCTTCACAGAGCTCTGACCTCAACCACATCCAATACCTTTGGGCAATTGAGAGTCAGGCCTCATTACCCAGCATCAGTGCTGGACCTCACCAATGCTCTGATGGTGGCTGAATGGGAGCAAATCCCCACAGCCAGATTCAACAGTTTTGTGGAAAGCCTAAAACCAGAAGAGTGGAGGCTGTTAAAGCAGCAGATGAATGTTCATGGTTTCGGACTGAGATGTTAAGAAGTCATATATGTAGGATGTTAAGCATCGAGATGTTTTTAGCTGCGCCAACTTCTCTCAGCTGGACTGTGTTGACCTGACGCTGTTCAGAGAGGTTTCAGTTAGTAAATCGAACAGAAACTATAGAAGTCTGGGGAACAAAAGTAGGATTTTGTGAGACTTTGTTAACCAGCCAAAGCTGATCTTCCAAGTTGTTGTTTTTGCAGGAACACCAGGTTCATCATGTTGCCAAAGGGCTCTTTGGCAGCATGTATCCCTGAAATCAAACTTGTGACTCATCCTCTCTGTTTTACACTGTTTTGCTCCCTTCGTTCAGCACTTTTAACTCTCCACATCTCTTTTTTGTCCTTTCCTTGTCTCCCTGCAGGACCAGTTTGAGTTTGCATTGACGGCCGTTGCGGAGGAGGTGAATGCCATTCTGAAAGCTCTCCCACAGTAGGAAGGAGCACCTCCCCTCTGATGGACCTCCTCCTCCTCTCCTGTCTGATCCAGAGTCCCTATTATTACCTCCTTATGTTTCCTCCCTATGTTTTTGTCTTATCCTGTCTAATGTTGTGTCATCCTCTCCTGACCTGTTATCCTTCTGTCCAACTTTTTCCCAACCTTTACCTACTTTATCCTTTTTACTTCCTGTTGTTTGTCGCTTCCTAACTTTCCCTTGTTTTGCTTATTCTCTCATGCCCATTTACTTTCATCTTATCGTCTTCTCTTCTTTTTGAGTTCTTCTCTATTCTGTCTCCTCCTTATTGCTCCCTTCGTTTCCTCATTTAAACCTTGTGCTTTCTCCTCATGCTTCCTCTCCTTGTACCTCATCTTCTTTGCAGTCGTGCCCTTCTCGTTTGACTTCTCCTCATCTCGTCCTACCTTCCATCTTAGTAGACATTGTACCAGGAGACCGTTGAACCAATCCTGTACATAGATAGACCTTCCTTCTATTGTTATGATCCATGCAGCCTGTTTTCCAAAGTGACATTTAAACACATTTTGATAGAGTGACTAAAAAAAAAAAAAAAAATCTCTATGTTCTGTTAAAAGAATATTTATCATACAGTAGTTTCTGTTGCTAGATGAGGTTTGACCTCATAGGCGTCAGTTGGGTGTGGCAGCTTTTGGGACTCATCATGATCGCCAGAATTGATTGACCAGAAATACTTCAATCCAAAGCGAATCTGTGTTTTATTCTGTTTTATATATTTGGTTTTAGACTATTGTTTGGACAACGCTAGCAGCTTAACAACACCTTTGGCTCCATTAAGTTGTAATTGGCATTTTTAACAATATTCTTAAACTTTAATGACTGAACAGAACACAGAGATTAGTCAATGATGAAAATAACAAGCAGCCCCAAATATGAGTCTTATTTCCCAAATGATGTTCAATTTGCCACTTCGCCATTCCACTGAGCTGACGCCTTTGATTGGTCTTTGTTTCGATTGTGTGTGCGATGTTGACCATCATGTCTGTATCACAAAATTGTGTTTGTGTCTGATCTTTAGTGCCATGCTTTCTGATATGTTTTCATGCAGTTCGCTAGAGTGTCGCAGTATAACTCATCAGCGCCCAGTGTTGGCCAATAAGGTAGATATGAAACAAAATACTCCAAACGGGTTATTTCATCTACCATTGAGGATTATTTTTTCGCAGTGAGCGATGAAAAACCGCCAGTTTTTCTGGAATTTGTGGCAACTCCATGAAACTTTAGCAATTTTCCACTTATTTTGAGAAAAATAAAAAAGACTCTGGATGTGAGGTGAAGTAACATGGATATATATTTTTTTCAATGTGTAATTTCCATTATCCTAGTAGAAGCAATATTGTGTTTCTTCAACCTGAATTGTTATCTCTTGTGGACAACCAATATTGTGGCTTGTCAGTGAAGTTACACTCATGTCTGCCTTAATAAAAACACAGTAGATGGACTGGTAAACGTGTCCAGCCACGTGGAAACGAGGCTAGTGTGCAACGCTTCATTTTAAAATGGCCTTATTCCAGCGGATTAACCTGTGGATTAAAGGTTTGCTGTGCTGCTATTTAATGAAAATCCCTCTGATAAACACTGAAGAACGTGCAGTCTTTAATAATCTTGGGGCAGGAAGTTATTTGCGGTCCAAAGTTTGTTAGAGTCTTTGAATCAGTTCAACAGCAGCAGTCTTGTACACTTAAGCACTGTAATGAGGCCATCCTAAAATAAAGTATTTCTGACGAGAACTTTCGTGATAAAAGAGTCTTGCTTCTGAACAGCAGTTCTTCTATGTAGCATTAATGGATGATTTGTACATGTACAGTAGCTAAACCTGTATTGAAACTAGTTTGCAGTAACACTCCTCAGCTGGTTTTCCCAAAAGCATCTTCAGACTAACTGGTTGTTTGTTCTGTTAGCTTGTTTTAGCCCGTTTAGCCCCTAAAAACTACTGTTACTTTACACTGCTGCAAACCAAATCATGAAATTCTGTGATTCGCATTTTTGAACATGATAAGGCCAAGATAAGTCAGATCATACTTTTCCCCAAAATTCAAACACACACACACACACACACACACACACACACATGCATGTATAAGGGTTTTGGGGGCAAAGAGATCTTTTCACCCATAAATCATTGTGTCTGTGGGCTGAGAAGATATAATGCTACACATAAAACCTTGGGTTTTTCGGCATGTTTTTGACTGGGATTGCATTCAAGTTCTAAAACACCAGGACTACTGACATGCTCGGTGTGAAATCATCCATTATCTAAAGATGACTTTGGGAAACCAGCTTACACTTTGTGTAAAATCTACTTAATTTCACTACTTTCAATTGGCTGACAGATTCTGGTTTTGTTTGTTAAATCTTATCCGAATCACAAATAATATGACTTGCATACACTATGCTACTAGTGCATGGCTATTTATTCAGCAAATTAGTGTGCTGTACTCCTCCTGTGGCCTCAAGATGATCTTAGCGAAACTCTTCAAGAAAACAAACAAATGTTGCTTTATTGCTTCACTATATTTCAGACCATGTATTGCACAAGAAGCTCCAAGGACCTTAACAGTGCAAAAGCCAAGGATTATCATCTTTAAACAGTGCAGATCATGGTTGAAGTGAGTTAAAAGGTGCTGCAGTATCGATATGATGTAACACTGCAGCAAACTGGTGTCATGTTGTTGGAATCAACTCCATTTTTCATCACAATATTGAAACATGCTGCAAAAAAATGCTCCTTGTAACAGCTTGTTTAATGTGGACTGAGACCTTCATTTTTTCTGCCCTCCCAAAGATACTGTCATGTATGTTTTAACAAATGTGGAAATAAGTGAAAGAGCTGAAATTATCTGATTTGATCAGGCACTTTTTAATGTCAAAGCTAAACTTATTATAATGGGTATATTTTATGCATTGAGGATGTAGGTCATATTCCCTAATGCTGTTCTTTTTTTTTCATACACTCCATCAAGAATCAATAGATGGCTGGTCTGTTGCATTAACACTGTACATAAACAAAACAATCAAAAAAAAAACAACACAAAAAAAACAACAGAAGATATTTTGTTCTATCGGTGTAAACAACTTGTGAATAAAGTCTCATTGTCGATGCAGTATTGTAATGCAATCCTGACTTGTGAGTTTTGTCTATTTTTTTTCTCTCTTATCACTGTTGTGCATAAAACTTATGCTTGGGACGTAATAGTACACAATCGCTTTTACCATCTGGGTGGGTGGTGAAACATCTGTTTTATAGAGCACTGAACAACCGGCTGCATTTTAAATCAGACACGGTGTCGTCAGGTTAGGCGTGACACACAGCTCCATCCTGCAGTAGATGTTGTGTGCGGCTCATCATTCACCATATCCCAACTTTTTCCTCTATACTCGTGCTGCAGACACCAGTGAAAGTTTTGTGAGAGCATGTACTTTTTTTCCTTTGGCATCGCTCCACTTCTCATCAACAATTTCATACTTTAAAGTTGGCCGTGGATAAAAGCCATCTAATACATCCAGGATTGCAAGTGCAACCGAGCTACTGAGAGTGTGGCAGCAGGCCGCACGAAAGTCATGCTTTTGTGGAGGAAAAAAAGGTCTCCACTTGGCTTGGTTCAAATGGTTAAATGAATTTTTTTTAAAACAAGCAAACAAACAAACAAAAAACCTTAAGTTAAACAGCCTCTAAAATTCAAAGATTACATAGTGGCTATAATTCTTGCTCTAAAAAGGCAGTAGAAGATTAGCATAGGGTCTAAAAGCAAATTAAAAATAAAAGGTACTGAGTCTAGTTTATTTCCAGAAATATTCACTAGAAGCCAATGAGCTACTAAAGAAAAGTGGTGATGCTAAAATGCAGTGTCCATCTGATGCCCTGTTGCATTTAATAATTGTGGCCATTCTTGCTCTCTTTGCTCACACGATATGGAGAGAACTAGCAAGCCATGGCATGAAACCATGGCATGAGGTAATATTTTGGATTCACCTTGACAGAGAGAAAAAATGATAATGAAGGCCGGGCTTTTGCAGCCAAATGAGCTGAAGGAGGTTAAAAAGCTACATAGAACTAGACGATTAATGGTAATTTTTCAGGATTTGAGCACTATGGAGAAACCTGAGTGATGTTGTCAGGTGAAAGCTCTTTTTCACAGCAGACATCCTGATTTCTAAAATGTGAACACTTCACATCCTTGGTCCTAATGACTGCTTTAAACGCATTGATAACAATCCGCGCCTCAATTTAAAAGCCTTTTTGTGGCCATGATGAAATGTAGAATTTCCTTTTCCACATAGGCATGACACCATCTTGGTATTATCATTCAACCGGCGTCTTTTTAGATGAAGCAGAGTGGATGAATGGCTTTTTAGAGTGCTTATTCAGGTGAAACAGCAGCTTGATATTGATTGTGGAGAAAATGCTCTCGGTACATAAGCTAGTGTTGCTGGCCAGCAGTGTTGACTTAGAGAGTAGGAAGTAGGAAAATCGATTTAGTGAGATGCTGCTTTCTTCAATGATGAGTCATATGAGAGGATTTAGAGTGTCTAGGTGTTGTATTTTCACGCCGAGCTGCACACAGACAGCACCTTCCACCCTTTTATATGCAAAACCAGGACAGCTGCGATCAGGATAGATCGGAGAAGGACGCCTTGAGGTATGAGCCTGCAAATTGCACAATTTTCCAGCTCTTAGGTTTAGCTAATATGATAGAAGCTACAAAGTCTACATTGAAGACTTCACTGGATGAGGGTTTGGATGAAGTCTGTGTCTATACTGTCCTTCTGTGCCTTTGAATTGCTTGTGTATTTGAACGGCGGCTATACAAATAAACTTACGTGCCTGTAGTGGTTCCAGTCATTCGCACTGTGGTTGAACATTTCAGTGGCAAGAAGACTGCATTGCAGCCATGCAGATAGTTTCAGTTTATTGTTTGAGGTTTTGAAATGTCCACCTTTGAAACTTGAGCACCAACTCCAATTCAAGAGTGGTCGATGGAAATTTGTGTGCACATAACAATACAAAAAGAGATTAATGAAAACATGGAGGCTCTTTATTTTAAATACACATCCCAGTTCTAATGTTTGTTTGTTTTTTGTTTTGTTTGTTTTTGTTTGTTTGTTTTTTTTTTAGTAATTCTCTGGTTCTATTTAAAAAAAAAAAAAAAAAAAAAGAAACTGGTGATGGGATTTCAATTGTTCTATGATGTGTCATTTCTTGATAAAGATTGAAGTGAAGCCTAAAGGATTCATTATGTCTGTAAAAGTTCATATGTAAACGCACCAAATAAAGTGAAAAAGCAGTAAATTAAATATCATGAAAGACAATTAGCAAACATCAATATTGATAGAAGAAAGTACAAAAGAAGAAACA
>JBCAUF010000036.1:8838539-8854487 GCA_038406115.1 Haemulon aurolineatum
ACCTACTTAGTTACAGTAACGAGAGTAAATGTAGCTAGTTACTTTCCACCCCTGACAGACACATACCCACTTTACACTGCCTGAGAAATTTCAATTAATGCAGCAGTTTTACATAATCTGGCGAAGATGTTGGGTAGCAACATCCCTGTGGTCCGAGATCTCAGCTCATCATTACTGAAAGGACATGGACATAATTACTTGAATACAATCCAAGTTGTATTGTATGAATTTTTGAGCAAATTTCACATGCAAGTGGAATTTCTGAAAAGGTGATTTAAAAAGAGAATACATGTATTTATATATTTTAGAAGGCCAGTGCATCAAATAAAGGAGTGTAATTTGAACTTTAGCGAGAAAAGCTGGCAAAGGTGCAGAGTAAGGCTTTGCTTTGCATTCATTCATTCACATCTGGAGTCCTCTGCTGTTGGACTATGAGCAGCTCCTCTCACTGCTCAAGGGCACATTGACAGCTCAAGAGGACAGTGTTTGTTTTTCATTTGACTTGGGCTGATTTGCCTTTGAACCACAGCAACATTTAGTAAAACCCGCTTCTCACTGAGATTTATAGACTAAAAAGCCCGTTCATGGAGGCCTGTAACCCTGGCAATTTCACAATTTTATAAACTTCTGTGCTTTGGGAATATTGAATATTAACTTTTATGCATGTTTCCCCAGAGTGAATTTAAAGCATTTTAGAACAGAACTCTTCAAATGCAGCATGCCGTGGAATAAAGCGCTACAAGGACGCCGCTGCACCTGTGAACAGCCTGACACCGTTTTGATCAAAAGAGCCAACTTTTGAAAGTGCATAATCAAATAAAAGGAATTATTCATACAAAATGACACCCTGGCTCTGACACGTCCCCGCTCTGAATGCAGCTTTTGAATTTCCGAATGAAGCGTTGTCATTTTCTGCGCTGTCTGTCCGCGTGTGTACGAGTGTGTGTTTCTTCGTTCCTTTTTAATTACCACATTGCTCTTTCTCTGTGTAAACACAACATATATCCTCATGCTTGGCGCCCAGAGACGCCTGTGGCTTATGAGGTTGCGATGGCAACGCCAAGATGCACTCAGGCTTGCTTCCACGCAGCTGGGACCCATGCCGCGCCGCAACCTCAGGGGGAAAGCTGAGAAAGTGAAGTGGAGGGTCAGGGATGGGGGGTGAGGTGGGTGAGGGGATAATTAGTTGGATCAACTGTCATGACTCAGTACGAGAGAGCATCTTTGTTCGTTTCTCCAGCGTAGTTTAATTACATGGTGGAACACCATAAATATGATGGATGAAAACTGAATTTTAAAAGCATACAAAGGAGGATTAGGGGCATAGTCAAAACACACACATAAATACAGAAAATGAAGCAATGAATCTAAGAAAACCTGCTAGAAATAAAGCAAATTCAAGTATAACAATAGAGAGAATGAAGTCAGGAAAGTGTGTGGTAGTGAGTGGGAGGATATGTGTGTGTGTGTGTGTGTGTGTGTGTGTGTGTGTGTGTGTGTTCAAAGACAGAGACATATGAGGATGGAAAGGGAGAGAATTTATGCGTCAAGCTACTGAGGAAAGAGCTTCTAATACCTGTCAAGAAAACATTGAATCAAAACCACTTTACTGCAATGTTCAGGGAACTGTTTGCATTTTTTCTCGCAGCAGTTTTATCACCAAACACAGCACAGTAAACTACCATTTCCACATCAGTGGCAGAAATATTCCTCCAATATGAAGGGTCCCATATTGGAGGGAATATTTCTGCTCCCAAAATCAGTTTTATTGAGATATTCAAATTGTTTGTATGAACCTTAAAACATATTCTCACATTTCTGTCATCCGAATATGAAGAGTTTGGAAAAAGCTGTATTTGTTGATCTGCGATTCCTTCGTCTGAGTTGTGACCAATATATTACATGAAAGATGTTTAACTTACACCCATCTGCCAATTAGGTATGAGCGAAAACTGATGCAGTCTAATTGAACAGCCCTGCAAAAAATGCTACCTTCATGACGTTGAAACTGGAGGTTGTATTGAATTGTATTATGACATCCTGTGAGTTGTCTCTATATTAGAAACATCTCTTACCTCTCTAAATACTTGTGTTGTTTTCCAGCTCCAGAGACTGCCATTAATAGCAACATCCAATAAACAACTCTAAGCACAATAACAACAAAAAAAACCCCTTCATTTTGAACCAAAACATCAACAACATAATCAGCTGGTTTCTTTTAACCATGACCACAATCTTTCCATGCTTTAACCCTGGTTCCTCTTCCCTCACTAAATTGGGTGTGCAGCTATGCAGTGAACAAAACACACTTCTAAAAATGGCTGAAGACAACAGTTGGTCTGTGAGGTTTTATCTGGAAGCATATTGCGGACAAGATATTGTGAAAGCCAACAACAAAGAAATGATTATGACTGCAGCTAATTTAATGCTGAAAAAGTAAAGTCTAACTTCTCACCTTTGGTATTACCAGTGATTGGCGTGCGAAAGGCTCATCCCAAGTCGGACACCTTCATTTCCTCTCTGTAAACACTGGGTGCTGCTGGTTTGTCAGGGTTATTAAGTTGTCCTTGAAATGTCCAAACCAACATTGATGTTGTCAACACATCTGGGACTGTACTTACGTCCTTACCAATGAGACAACATGCTTCAACAACTTCAAATGAGACAGTCTTTGCATAGGCTCTGACAAATAATGTTGTTCTGTCGATTGTATCGGCTCAGAACATGCTCAAACAAATCCTTTTGGAAGATGATGAGAAACAATCTATTGCATCATTTAGTTTGGAGGACTTAAAGTAAAGAACAAGGGTCTCTGATGACATTGATGCTAATCATGCTGCATCTCATCTGACAAAGTGTGTAGATGTCACAGTTCTGCCCACACGACTTGATTGACAGGTGATGTCTGAAGAATGCAGTGCAGGAACATCACAGCAAAGAGTGCTCAGCAGCAAAGTGTGAGCAAAAGACTATCTGTGTCTCGCTGAGACTGAAAAGAGAATACGTTTTTTTTTTCTTTTTGAAGAAAGGCTGCATTAACATTGAGGTACAGAGAACATCGTTGATTAAATGAAAAATCAGACATAAAACTTGATGCTCATCATATGACATGCTACAGCCCTATGGTGGCTGTATGTCTTTGCCTTTAGATTACAGACATGGAACCTAAAGTAGCACTTTAAAGGCAATAAGTCCAAAACAATCAGTCAATAGATATTTAGCACATGCAGATTGTAATACATTGCAACCTAAAACATTTGGGAGCAACCACAAGAGACAGCAAAGAGGTTCTAAGTCACAGACCAATTTTAAAACTAATTGCATTGGGTATGTCTTATGTCTTCTGGAAGCATTCTTAGCTTGAGCCTCACTGACAAAATCCCCATCCACTGCAGACCCACTCTGTTTTCTGTAATTTACCTCATCAGAGGAAGTGTCCTGTTCAACTGCCTAACTCTCTGCATCAACAGAACAGCACTCTGAACCTTGAGATGCAGCTGCAGTCTCGCTCTTCTCCAACAACAAACAAGCAATGAAGCACATTTTTAAATCAGGAAAAGAATGAATATTTGCTTACTAACGCCTACTTCTCAAGGGCGTAGAGGTTGATCATAGCTCTTCAACACAATGTGAGACACTTTTAATTAAGACAAAAATAACAAATGCAGCAAAGTCACTCCTCCACAGCAGCATGAAGTACGAAGTGTCTCTTACTCTTAAGACTACACTATTCAACTTTTCAGCTTCAGATAAGGAGTGTATCGTTAGTCCCACACTTTCACACACTTGTCAGTCATTTTGATGAGCTGTCATCCAGCCCGAGGCTGAGGAAACCAGCATCCACAGAGCCTCCATAGGCGTCAAGGAAGCAGACGGCAAACCCAGTCGATGTGCCATAACAAAAGGCAACACTGATGTTTACTGTTTTTGAACATTTGGCGTTGCTGGCCTTTCATCTCCTGCTTCCTTGGTGCACAACCGACTCTCTGCAGGTCACAGGAAATGGTTTATACAAAACAAAACACCTCTAATATCAGTGAGGCACCAGCGAAAAGGAAAAGACGGGATTCAGGCATCAAAGGGAAGGGCCACAGATAAACAGCGAGTGATGATTGATAGCATTTTCTATTCATTTAATAGCCTTTTAATATGAAAAACTTTCTGGATGGAGCGGAGCTCTGCAAAATCTATAATGTCATTTTGGAAAATGTCACCAACATATATGAAGCACTGCATCTGTTAACTGGTACAGGAGCTTGTATCGATCCTAACAGGTAACTAAATCTACCTGTCAAAACAACGCCTTGAGCTCAGAGCTAATATATCTTTGCGGGCAGATATATAGCAACCGCTATGAGCTAGCGAGGCGGGTGCGTTGGGGGTAACAAGCCCGTTGTTTAGCCGACATGTCACATGAATCAGGCCAATTGTATGATGGCCTTTTCTGCCGCCGCGGCCTCGTAAACACCAAGGTCAGCCGCAACAGTGGATGGAGACATAAATGGGTCATATATATTGTAACAAGGCCGCGGGGGTCAGCGTAGACATGACCTTGAGCGCAACCTCGCTTGCACTCCCCCCTCAGAGGACTCATTCTCCCAGACTCCTTTATTGCTTATTTCTATGGCAACGGTCTGCACAGCTTGCGCACTGGCCCCTCAATAGTTAATAGCCAGCTTGCTCTTATGGAAATAGAAAAAAAAATAAATAAGAAGAGAAGCCAGGGCCTCGCTTCATGATGTTTTTTATGGTGACTGGAGTGCCAGGCATCTGATTTTTTCCCAAGGGCGTTTGATTCTCTGCTGTGTGCACTCCCAACACCCCCTCCTCGACCAACACATACACACCACCGTACACCCACTTCCACCCCTCGCCCATCTCAGATCCCAGGTCGGGCAGGCCTACTGGGGCCCCTGGGGCGGAGAAACAAAGATAATAATTGGCTCTAGTTTATCGTTGACTGCATTGTGTGCATCCCACGTTTGATATATTCTTTGGTGGCAGGCAGCAACAGCCCGAAGAGGCTCCTTCTCAACCAAGAGGCAGTGAAGTCATCCATGAAACATCCTCCAAAAGGCTTGGGGGGCATTAGCAGCAACAGCTTCATCAGGTGTGGGAGGGGGTGAGGGCTGGGTAGAGAGACAGACATTGATATTGATTTGTATGTGATTAGTGCATCAATGCAATCTCAACATTGATAGGGTTTGAAAGGTATTCAGGATGACACAAGACAGAAATAAGATCACTTTACTGTGGTGACCGGTACTTTGATTAAATTTGTCAGCCTTTCTTGAAGCACTGGTGGATACATCATGTTGCCATGAAGAGCCAATAGTCTGCAGATTTTCTTTGCAACCAGATGATTGCATTTTTTTTCTAAATCCAATGGGTTTTGTATGATAAATCTGCTTAACCTGCTTGTTTTTGTAATTTTACCAATCACTGCAGTTTTCTGCCATTTTTATTGGGTGAAAATACAATATAGAGACTTTCTGAAACTACCCAGTGCTTTGCCAGTTGTGTCCTTGTATTTGTATAAAGCATACAAAATTAGGTAACATTCAATGTAAACAACACAATGTACAATATATAAATGCGTGTGGCTTTCACAAGCAGTGGCAAATTGTGACAGCTTGATGCTTGTTTCTGGCATTTTTAACAAGTGACTAATTATCTATTTAGAACAATTTTCTACTGTAACGTTGTGGCTTGTTTTTCTTTTTTTCTTTTTTCTTTCAAAAAATTGTACATTTTCCAATGTGGTTTGGATGGCTTCGGTGTAACAATCACGTCAACAAAGTAATAATGGAAAAGTGGAAATGAGACGGGAGTCAGCAGGCAATGCAGCTTAAAATACACTGGGGGTGAAGAATGCAAGCAGGAAATACGATAGGTGATTACCTCTTGCTCATTGTGAAAATGAAAGTCTTATAATAGAAACAGAAATTTCACAGAGAAAGGCACGTGGGAGGGGTTGAAGGAGGGATGGAGGGAGGAGGGGGAGGACGGGTTGTGAGGAGTTTTAATGCTTCCTTTCACAGATAAAAGCTGATATCATCTGGAGAGGCAGCGTGATGCCAGTTGTTTTCATGCTGTCTTGATTTTTTTATTGTATTTTGTTGTCGTCCCTCCACGCTGCACTTAGGCAGTGATTCAGGATGAATGGACACCAGCTGCGAGGATGAGATAAATAGAAAGGAGTGGGCTGAAAGAGGAGAAGAAGAGAAACACAGAGGGTGAGAGTGGGCATGCACAGAGAATGTGAGAGGGAGGAGAGCGAGAGGAATATGGACAGTGACAGAGTGGGAGAAGGGTAGGAGGAGGAGGATGGACAGACTCAGGGATGGAGTCCAGTAGAGGGAGGAGGGTATCAGTGAGGTGGGAGCTCTTGAGCGCTGCTTGATTTATCTCGTCCAGGCAGTCATGTGTCCACTTTTCAAGACATTTAGGTACCTGGCAGGTTGAGCCGCCTTTAAATCAAGAGCACCTCGAGTCATCTGGGTGCTGGACAGACAGGTCAGACACAACACTGCACCTGGTTTGACCTTTTATTAAAAATGACTTTGGGTTCACGCTTGTCGTTGTCAAGCCTGATGTGATGGATACGACGGAGTTTGATTGATGACATATTTACCGTACAATTGATCAGACTGGTTGTCTGGGACAAGCCCTGAAATGCCTTGCTCAACGTAATGTAAGTTTATCCACACAATTTCAAGATTTACAGGTTTGGCAATGCCGTAGGATTCTGACGGCGTGGTCATTTCAATGATGTGACCTTAAATTTTCAAAAGAGAGTGTCATGTTCAAGTGGTACTTTTGCAGGTCTCTCTTGTTCTCTCTGTAAAGGCTTGAGAACTTTTAGGGAACAGCCACATCTACACATAACTGATGTTGATTAGGTGATAAAACCTCACCATCCCTTTCCTCTATTTTGATTGGTGGATTGATGTTAAGCCATTGTTGGAAGTTGAGATTGTTCTCCTTTAATAAATTAACAACTTGATCTATAAACCAAACATGAGGCACAATATATGACCATTTTTTTTATTCAAATATTTTACTGAATTAGGTAATTGGATTGTAGATGTGACAATATCATTACAAAAGAACATTACAGGTAAACTGGTGATTTGTCTCAACACCAGTATTGGTAGGTGAAATATTACCACAACCAATATGAATGATGGCTAAAAAGACTGAAAGAAGTAAAAAGCTGAATTTCCCCATAGAGATACTCATTTTAATTAAAAAGAAAGGTTATTACATAAAATTGCGTTCATTAAACTATGAGTAGTTGCAAGGTGAGTGTGTTAAGGCTTTATTTAAATATATCTAATGAGTATGACTTTGATTGGACCCATGTGTAATCAAGTGTGAATCATGACATACTAAGCAGAGCCCCACCAATACTGGAGTTTTTAGGCTCATACAAACACCAATATTTGAAACACTGCCCTAAAATTTGGTTAGTAAAGAACTGTAACAAAGATATGCATTGTGGGGGACATTCTACAGTTGAAAAATAAACTTGTCACTGGTCTTTAGTCAATGACCTCAAGCATATTTTTGGCATTCCCACATTGCAGCCTCTTGCCACTATTGGCCAGAATTTTGGATGAATGAATGAGCTGGGATCTAATGCTAAAATATTTTCTCAGTGTAAATTGGGTCATAGTCAAATGGACTGCAATGGTGATTTCAGATGCTGGTCCTGAGTCTGGACTGTCCCCACAGAGTGTGTCAGCGTCAATGGCAGGAAACTGCGTGCAGTGCAGGTCAGCCTGTGGTTCCATTAGAGATGTCAATATTGACTGTGGGCGCTGTAAAGCCCACAGGTTTTTGACTGGAACACTGTATGTGGCAGTGGAACAAAGCCAGGGAGGACTGAAGCCTCCAGGCCAAACACACACACACACACACACACACACACGCTCACACAAATATGTTTAAATTTTGTGGAATTCATCAAAATGGCAGAAAATAGTCAAAAATATCCATTATTTCCCAGAGCCTAAAGTGAGGTCATTAAATGGCCTCTTTTATCCAAACTATGACCCAAAACCTAAAGATAAACTGTACAAATGACAAAAATTAACACATATTCACACATGAAAAATTTTGATTGGCATTGTAAGTGCATATACTCCATATTTACACATACATGTATCTGTTATTTTGCCCAGCCAGTTCACTGTGAGAATTTGTGGTGGGAAAAAAAATCTTCTTTTTACAATCAAAAATATGTTTTTCAGCATTTCCACTTTGCTCTGTTTTACAGAAAATGAACAGTGTAGATGCAGACTAATGGTGTACATATTGTATATAGTGTTTGCACATAAACAGTGTCAAGCTGGCTACATTTCTGTAATAAGAATCAATTATTTTCCCTCTCGCATGAACACACAGGAAAACACATGGTCTATTTCCACTTTCATGCCTTCATTCATTCCAAGGGACACACACACAAACAGAAAACCATTCCTCACAGTCAGCTGCTTCCAGCCTGTTTACAACCAGAATCTTTTGTTTTGGTCTGTTCAGCTGTGTATGTGAAGGGAGGGGGAGTCCCCTCAACCTTGACTGGGCGCCTCAGCACTCTTTTCAGTTATGAATAGATAAGAATAGATAACATTCTTCACGGGTATTGAACGGTGGTGGGCACAGCATCAGCAAATCGTGTGAGGTCTTGTCACAAACGTGATTTCTGAATCATTCGCGAAGTGAAGCATGTTTTCCAAGTACGAAATGGGAATCTGACAATGGAGGATACTTTTCACAACATCAATTAAATCGGAAACAATATGTGTGACTTTCTTTTCAGGAGGAGCTGTTGTTCAACATAAATGCTTTCATCGTACAGGTTCTGTGCAGCCCTCGTCCAACCCCCTCGGCAAAGCTTCACCTATCATCATCCATCATTATCCTTCATTTTCATCTATCCTACATTCATCACATTTACTCATCAAGCTTTGAAGTAAAAGCCCACTCTAGAAAACTTCATCATTACTTAAAAAAAAAAAAAAAACAGGTTTTTGCAGAACAGAAAATGTAAAAAAGTGTATCCCACCAGGTCATCTGCTTGAGGCAGTCTCACAAGTATGTGAACCTAAATAAAACAAATAAAATAACTTTATTTCATGATGAACTGAAAAAGAAATGTGATTTTCTTTCTTCAAGATTTTAAAATTTTGTGTGACATCTTAATTGCTTCACATATGACAAATATATCGGGCTGAATATCAGTGAAACATGTATAAATAATGTGTGTCATCATGATACATGTTTCCATTTGATATGCGTCTTGGGTTTGAAAATGATGATTTAAGTGTGCTTCACTATAGCTATGGAACAAGAGGATGCAGGATGTTTTATGTATAACTTTGAAACAAATAATCTTCAGGGGAGATTTAATAGGATTATTGGGTTTCAGAAGTAATTAAGCAACATTTTTGATATTATGAGTACTGCACTGATTTAGAATTGCACCTCTGTAATAATCTCAGACTTCAGATGAATAGTGGGAAAAGTGACAAAAAAGCAGAACCAGAGTTATTATCATTGTTGTTCCATGCATTGTTCTTCCTTGTCCAAACCAACAGTTGAGATGAGGAGTGGGCGTAAGAGGTCTAACATCATGTCTTTCTAACAAACCCTGAGATATGCTGTATATTTTTTCAAACTTGTACTGTCACTGACTTGAGTGACATCACTTGAGGCAAATGATCAGACTTTGTCCAGCTCTCTCTGGGGCCAAACATGCCTTATACACCTCTTTTATGAACGTATCTACTCCTGAAAACAACTTTGATGGTTCCTCAAGACTGAATGAAGTAACTCTTTCCAACACATTTTCACTCGGGCGCTATATCATAATACGATGCTCCAGGTTGTCAATTTCTGCTTGATACATACAGTACATACTCTGTTTTCAAAATAAGATTCTGTCTTCACAGGAGATGTATCATCGGTTTCAGACGCCAAGGATCACAAACTAAGATACAGTATTTTATATCCTGGTAATGATAATTGCACACTCTGTCCAGCACCAGACAACTAAAGAGCTAGATATTTTTATGGAGTTGGCAGAGACCAAACCAGATGTCAGGCCCTTGATATTTCATACCAGCGCTGGTCATGTGATTTACAGTAGCATATATGCCTTATAGGCTCTCCTACACAGGGGGGTTATGGTAAAACAAACAAACAAACGAAAAAACCCATCTGCAGTGTGAAATGTGTTTCCCTCAATTTTCATTCACAAAGATTGTATATTATAGTACAGCATGCTCATTTCCTAAAACTTGAAGTGACCCAGCAGCAAACAGGCCTTTTGTGCACAGAATAATCCCCACAGAGCCGATATGAGCTACTGCTTCAATTTTGCTTCAATTTTAAATCCATTTGTTCTTGTAGCTCTGTGGTGGGAATGCAACGAGGAGGAGGGTGGGGTGGGTTGGGGTTGTGGAAGGGGGGGCTGAGGGTGCTCAACAAACACTCCAAAATCCTTGAGTGCAGTCCCAGAAGTAACAACAAGAGTACACATAGGAAGGACAGGGGACACAGGAGGCTCAATGAAAAAAAAAAATCTCTTTTCATTGTCTCCGCCAGTAATCTGGCATCGGCCCAAATTAAATATTTGATTAATAAGAGAGAAACAATAACAACACCTTGCAAGGGTCCAGAGTCGAATCTCTCTGGGGTTTGTGGGAATGAGAGCACAAACTGTGGTCCAAATCCTCTGTTCAAGCATGTGTGTCAGTATGTGTGTGTGTGTGTGTGTGTGTGTGTCACTACTTCCAGCACTGGCTCATGTTGCAGATAAATGTCAGGTTTTAGCAGTCAGAGGGGGATAAGCATGATTTGAATAATATCTTCTGTCAGCTGCCGCTTTGCTTGTTAACTGCACATGCACACAACATACACACAACACGCACACACACGCACACGCATGCACATACGCTAACACTCACAATCAGGTGCATACATATATAGCTGCATGTTGCCCTCAAAGGCATCGGACAGGCAGGAACACAAACCTGCACTCAAATGCAAATACACTCTGGCATGTGCACATTCAAAGGCATAGAAATATATAGCTGCACACATATATACTCAGATGGGTACTATTTCTAATAATGACCATATAGCACAAAGGGCTTGACAAGATCAAGAAACTCAGATGAAACACAAACATTCAATCAACCAGAAGGGGGTTTAACATACTAGCAGATGAATCTGTGTGTCTGAGCTCTTTAGGTTTTTTAAGTGTGAAGGTTCCAAACACAAAAGATGGATCACCATTGGTCCCCACCCAAGACCTAGAATCAACGAGCTGGCACCATAATACAATCTTAGAGGAGACTCAAACACACAACGGTTAACAGATGAGAATTTTGCTGCATTTTGGAGCAAGATTGTCTAATTCCTCTAAAATCAGGAGAAAAAACAGACAAATATGAATGACAAAGATACTAAATTTGGTCAGACATTAGGTGTGTGTCGTAAGTAAAACAACAACAGAACAGAATATGTTTTTGTTTGTTTTAGCTAAAGGCTAAAACACTCAAAAAAATATTTGAGCTTCATTAGGGAACGCAAGTATACTGTGAAACTGAAAAGACCTTGAATGGAGCCTTGAGGAACATCACAATCATATTAGGCTGCAGAGGATGAAGGTCTCATTGCATCGAACAAGAGGTAAGAATTTAACAAATTAAAAATGCAAGCCTTGAGGTCTACTCAAGTTTATGATTGGTATAGAATAGTATTATGTAATGCACCACTCACATTTAATAACCTAACTGCTAACTGCTACAATGAATTAGTAACCTTTGACAAAACATGTGGAGTTTAGTTTGAAATTGTAAAAATGTGGGGAATGATGGTTGAACACCATGTTTTAGGAAAGCACCAGTGGTCAAGGAACTGTCAGCAAAATAAAAATCAGAAAGAACTAAGAGTAGCAAATAGTATTTCAGCAGGGATGGTGCCAAATTTCACTCAGGAGAAAGTCTTGTCATGTAGCTACTAAGGATATGATGGGGTGAAACTGGATTAGTGATGAGAGTCCTATGAGATGTAGATTTTTCACCTTGCAATAAATACTTAACATGATATTTCTTTGTCAATTCACACCTGTGTTCAGACATTACACTGATCAAACCTCTATTGATAGAATCAGCTCTAGATCAGATCTGTGATCAGTACATTTGGTAAACTGAGCTTCCTCACATGCAGACAAATAAATGCACCTGCTGGACGTAAAGCACTAACAACATGCAGAACACACACACACACACACACACACACACACACACACACACATACAGAAGCATATAAACTCTGCCTATAGCTTCGATACACAGCAACACATACACGTTTACAGCAGGTGATAAAGGTCTGGCAATTTGCTACCAAATCTCCCATCATTTTCTAAGAGTAAAATGGTCCAATTTTCTACTTTTTGCAGCAGAGCTGTTACTGCAAACTATCTACAGCCCTTTGGCTTCACTATACATCAATTCACATCTTTATCTGGGAAACATACAGGGGTATTTCTGCATGTGTATTTTTCAAGATAATACATGATTGTGACAATTTTACATGTATTTGGGCTGTTGATCTGTCAATTTCGTGTGTTTTCACTGCATATTTTATGTGAGACTATTAAGCTTTAGCATCAGTATTTTGATAAGTCAATGTATTGAGAAAAAACTAAATTTGATTGTTATGTTGATGATTGAAGATGATTGATTTGAAGTTGTAAGAGGATGAAGTAGCATTTTGCAAACTGTAGTCACTCGACTGCTAAGGGTTGATCAGCCAAAATACACCAGTACAGGAAATATGTCTGTGCATGCGATACAAAGGAGACACTGCACCTCTACATCCAACACACCAAAGACACTGTGTGCAAATCTGTACATCTCCATGAGGAGAACAGGTCCTCACAGAGCTCTGCAGGGTTGTGTGCTGACGAAGAAAGAGCGAGTGTAACACTAAACTATGGCACAGAAAAGAAATGGAGCAGCAAAAAGTGAGCTTGCATCGCTGTTATATAATTAGTATGTCAAGCATTGGGCCCAGAGGCTGAAAATAGTGCTGCCGCCTTGCCTGGGGAGTTGTGGAGGGGGAGGAAAGGGTGGTTTCAGATGAGACGGGGGGAGGGGTTGCAGGCCTAATATAACGGTGGTCTAATAGTGCCAGTCAAGAATTTGTGGCATTGGGCAGCCACACACAGTGTGTAATCCCTGACACAGTTGGCGGCGCTTTGCTGACACGACATTCAGAAAGTCAGGACTGGGGAGGAAAGTGCTGATCTGTTCAATTGCGGACGGGGCATTCAGTGTCCACTTGATAGATTAACTTAAAAGGCATTGTGATGGGACATTCATTTGTCACTTACTGTACTGTATATGTTGTTTCATGAAATGACTTGGGTCTCTGTGACACAAGGTTCTTGGGTACAAAATAAGGCAGAGGAAAAGTTTTGAACTCTAAATCGAAATTCAAAACCAGTTAATTAAATGACTGTGCTGTGAGGTTATGTCATTTTTTACACAGTGTTTCCTAATGTGACCCAGAGGGACTGGGATTCCCATGGGGTCACAAGGTAAATATATGGGTCTGTGTGTATAATAATGTTTATTTTTTCTGCAGTTATGCTGGTTAATGTGTCACAAACTACAAAGTTAAAAGAAAATGCTATGGTATTATTCAGGCATCAGTCATACATTTTATGATGTGACATAGTCACCTGGATTCACACATATTGCAAGAACTGTGTCACTTTTGACTTTGTGGATGTGCTCTCTCAAATTAAATATAATATTATTTGAATTATTAAACATACACCTAAAATGCAAGAATACAATGTGCTCCAAAATCATATAATCCTATAACAGCAAAAAAAGATGTGGCTAGGTCAGAAATACAATGCAGAGCGTTTGGAAGATACAAATGATGGAAAGTTGACAAGCATCACATCGTGAGGAAAAGCCTTCATTGATTAATGAATCAACATTTTACCAAATTGGATCCACCAAATGATGGACTCAAAGAGAACATTTTTCTGAAAGTGTTGCCTTTATTGTCATACCCCTTATTCTAATTCCTTTGTCAATTTTGTTCTGTCGTGATAAATTATGTTTCTTCTTGTGGAAAACAAGAACAGGAAAAGCACCAAACACTACAGGATTTGGTGTCAATCCGTCAAAATCAAACAACCATGCCTCCTTTGTGGAAAACAGTCTTGCTTCAGCATTGGATAATCATACAGGGATCACACAGAAATCCAGACATCCATTTGTGATGCAACAGAGAGACCAGCCTTTACACAAGCAGCAGCAGCAGAAAATAAACGAGGATATGAAGTGACTGCAGAGACAGGTTTGCATTTTAAGTGAGGGGCATGAGTGTTTATTTTTTGTCTCTGCAGTCACTACCATGTAATGTAAAACACATAACTGAAATGAAAACCAAATATAATTGCAATAAGGAAAACATTGAAATAGCATCACAAAATTGTAAATGGTAATGTTTAACAGTGAGCAGATAATTGGATCTCTCCCTTGTACTCCTGTCTTTTTCAGAATTACCATCAGTGGCTCTGATTTCTTTATCTGCTGCCTCTCTATCCCGCCTGATTATTCTCAAATTACCTGTTGCCTCTTTTGTCTGTGTGCCTTGGCCCTGACCCCGTCACCTGGCCATTTGCTCCTTTAAATTTCCATTAAGTTACACTTATGCCAACATGGCACTCACTGCGGCTGATGAGAGCATTGGCTAAATCCCCAAAATGCTCATGTAAGAAATGCCTTCAGCTGGATTTATTGAGCACATGGGATGTTCACCCTGGAGAAAACTCTATCATCAGATCAGAGCCACACTCCTCCACTCGAGTCAGCGAACAAATGGCATTATGAATGAATGAGAAGACATTGGTCGAGATCATTGTTTAGGTTATCATCTGTCGAGAGCAGAGATTGATAGAGACGTCTTTCCCCTTGATTGGGTATGACCCATTTCTATCCCCAAGCCGCCTCCCAACACCCACATAGCAGTACACACAATCAGTCCTAACATACATAAACATACACATTATGCACATAAGTGAAGCACACACACACACCGACAAACATTTGTGTGTGTGTGAGGAGGGGGTGTCAACTTGTAAACCCACAGACACACAAGACGGCACACTGAAGGCACAGATAAGACACCCGTCGTCACGGTGACTCAATTCGCTCACTTTGTGATGCAATTTCCTGGTCCTCACAGGGTTGAAAAATGCCATCAGTCAAACCGCAACATCCAAAGCAGCCGCGAGGAAATTCATTCGAACCGAGCTCGACCCCTCTCACAAGTCACTCAGAGATAGTCCTCAAACGCAGTGCCGTCACAGAATATTTGGACAGCGCTTGCCAGTGGGTTGCGGGCGACGCACTGCTGTGCTAGAGGCCAGCAAACATGTAGGAGGAAGTCAAGTCCAAGTCTTTGACATGAGAAAATGTCACAAAATCACATTGCAGAGCAACTTAGCACCACATTATAGCTTGAATGCACCTCCTCCACCTCTTCAACGAATGCATTCAAAGAAATGTGGAAGTGACAAGACATGTGTGAAAACCTCCTACTCAAAAGAAACTGCTTGTAGGATTGTGCCTAAAAAGTCTAAAATCCCCGTCATTGTATGGGTGGAGTGGAGGCTGCCCCCCCTTTTCACAGAGCAGATGCGTCAGCCAGTCTGCAAAGAAGTCTGATAACATTCACAGGTATACCACATAATTACACACAATAATAGCAGAAGAAAAGGTCCAGTAGAGTGTGCCAGGGCTGACGTCAAAACCCGGAAGTTTAGCATCGCGCTGTTTCCCGGAAATAAAAGTGAATGGGAATTTTGCATTGCGTTTTGGATTATGTCTAAAAATAAGCTCTGTGGCTAAC
>JBCAUF010000036.1:8874360-8931233 GCA_038406115.1 Haemulon aurolineatum
TTTTCAAAATAAAAGTCGCCAAGAGGGTTCGGAAAGTCGCCAGATTTAGCGACAAAGTCGCCAAGTTGGCAACACTGGATATAACGATCCCCATCTAGACTGACAGTGGGGAATACGTTACCCCCCACAGTCTTTTCATACTTAATGTTTTGGGCTTCCTTTTGAAGGCAGCATGACATGAAAGCTTTGTCTACAATAGAAGAAGCAGAAGAAGGTAGCCATGTCAAGGTGCATTTGAAAAATCTGTTTCCTACAGCATCTGCTTTTTTTTTATTAAGTTTTCCACTTCAGCCAAATGTAAAAAAAAAACTAAAAACTTTTTTTGTACTATTTCGGCTCTTTATCCAATTTCTTGTAATTGAAAATGCACATATAAACAGATGGATGGAGGAGTACCTATTTTCTTCAACACACACCTCCAGTGCCTTTTTCTGTTTTGACTACCTGCTCCCACCGTGCCCAGTCATTTTGCTATAAGTGGGAGGTATCTCTGCTAAGAAAAATGTCCTCCATAAATCATATTTTTGGAAATGTAGGCTATCATTGATCTAGGAGGATAGGCTCTCTGATGATCCTCAGCTGTTAGTGATCAATGCCAACATTGACCTCTGACCTCCGGTGCTTCATCAAAACTCCTCCGAACCGCCTTCCGTGGATCGAAGCGAGTGTCAGCGTATTGATCTCTCACGACGCTCACTCTGCAGCCTTGTTCATGCCAGATTGCTTTTACATGTTTACAAGTTTTCATCTGTTAAAGAACTTTCACATTAGCATTCTTGATCTTTGGCTGTCAGGGTTGTCACAGTCACTCCTCTTCTGTAGCAACAGATGAACTCTGCGTTGTCGCATTATAATGAAGCCACAGATTCTTTATAGGGCACCTTTGGTTTGTCTACTCTTGTTTGGCAGCTATGAAAATGTTCTCTCCCTAATTAGGCTCAGCAGCAAAAGACATTTTTCCCCCCATATCTTGCCAATTATCTCACATTCAGTGCATAAATGTGTGTGTATTTGCATGTGTGTTTTGCTTAAGAGAGTATTTCCAAAGTTCCATCTGTCCTCTGCTTTGCGGCAGAGTTCCATATCGCTCATTATAAATAAAAACATTGATTGAATGGAAATTGCATTTCAGTCATTACTTGACTGTATTAGGACCTTTTGGCTCCGTTAACTAATCAGTGAATTGCTAATTTGAATTGCAGATGATGGCGTCCCTCTGTGTGCTTTTACAGTGAGTGAGCAGACCTGAGGCTGAGTGAGGTCTCATTATATTTGACTTTATAACAGAGATGCAAACACACACAAACCCAGGTGCTCACATGCACATACATACACTCATAATACAGCCTCATGTGCACAGTTATTTAGTTTAGTTATTATTTAATCTAATGTGCATTTGTGTGCTCTTGGTGCTCCATGTCAAAGCCATCAATCCCTTTTTATTGACATTAAAAGACACGAAAGGCCCTCATTCAAGGTCTTGTCCTCATTTAAGCCTTCTCTAAAGTTAAGAGAGGAGGTATCATCACGTTTTAGGATAATGACGATGCACAGTTGAGAGTTTTGACATCAAGCCAAAAACGTTTGGCAGACAACAGCTGTTATATTAAATTGCAGATGTGTACATATGCGGCACAGCTGTGATGGTGGAGTATTATGCTGCTCTGAAACATGACGAGTCTGAATGCTTGATAAAGGACAAAGGACCTCTAAATCTGTAGCATTACATCATCATCCGTGTATATGAGTAATTCATGTTTTCAGATGCATACATCTGTGTGCATCTGAAAACATGAATAATTTGCACTGGTCATTTGCACCCTCCATTTAATTATTTGTGTGTATCAGTAAGCTTAACACTGTTCCAAAAAGGTCAAATAGTTCAATGCTCACACTTAACAATAACTGTTCAAACCGTTTCAACATATGTCAAGAGATGTCTTGTTTAACTGGTAAAATCTAAACAAACCTGCATTAAACCTAACCACTGCATTTAGATTGACCATGACCTGAAAGGTGCTGCTGTTTATTTTGTCCGCATTAGGCAACAAAGTGGTCGCCTACAGTATACATCCACCTAACTGATAGCAGACAAGTCCTGACAATCTGCTGAAACAACATCTAATTTACAGTACCAACAAAACTGTAGCCTATTAGACAGTGCTGAGGGAACAATAACAGATGTATCAAATACAATGTTTAGAACTTTCCTTCTATTTATTTATTTATTTACTTCTGTTTCGTAAGATTATTTTGTAAGTGTTCGAAGATAGACTGCACCAATGCGAGTTCCAGAAAAGAATCGTTGGCTGACCTCCATTCCAGCGAACCCGTCTTTGATGAGCTGAGATATCACACTGCAATGAGGGTTTCACAGAAAAACCAACATATTCTTTCTGCAGCACCCGCACCCGCACCCACTCCCGCTGGGCTCATAGTAGTGTTTCTCTGGATCTGCATCATGCTTCTTAAAATATGCACGTCTTTCTGGTCAGGCTTTACAGAGCTACACAGTAACATGAACAAAAACACGCATGGAGCCCCCGCCCCTGCAAATGCACACACAGTCAACATGACAGAATTGCTGGTGTTTGTCTTGTTAGGGAGGAGAAATGAGCACAGATAAGGAGCTGTGATCCTCCTGTTTGTTTACGTCTCTATCACAGCAACCTGACAGCAGTCATACTCTTCAAACAAAGACAGATGGCTTCCGGGAAAGTCAGGAAAAGTCCCGTCTCCCTCTCTTTCCCTTATCCCTCTATCTATTTATATCACTATCTCTTTCCATCTCTCAGTGCTGTCTCTGCAGATTGAATACTTTCTGCGAAAGAAAGCCTATAAACTTTATTCTATTCACTAAACTCTGTAATTTCTACATGTTTATGTGCTTTGGGAGGGAGACCTAGGAGGATATTCGCTGGACAACGAACAAAGCTACAAGTCCTCATACCTAAATGATATAAATCATATGAACCATTTAAGTCTGACTTCAACAGGTCAAGTGTAAGTAACACGCCAAATGACATATATGAGCAGTGGAGAGTACCAGCTACTGGTAGCCCATCCTTACTCAAGAAATGTCTACTCTGACCCTCAGCAAACTGGAACTTCGTCATCATTAATGATGGGGTATCGGTTAACATTGTGAATTGATCTCAGCTTCATTAGATTTAGGCAACAAAATCACTTGGTCAGCTTCAGGAAAAGATCATAATATTGTATCAACCATAATAATAACTACTGCCATCAGAGGTTACCATCAGTGTACACATTGGTCATTGTTAAACCCCCAAAACAATCAACCAATGTTTATAGTTTTCTGGTGAGGATAAGTTGCTCACAGTGGTTCGTAAACAATTGTAGCTGTTGAGCTTACCGCTCACACACTAACTGGCCAGGAACATGGTAACACTGGTCAGTCACAATAGCTTTTTAAGATAGCTGCCTTGGCAACTGTCAGTTACTGTCTGCAAACCTGCTTCTATAATGGAGATGCATACTCCAGCAGAGGTAATTTGTTATTGTGTTACGGCATTCAATAATGTGTTTCTATTACAAAATATTTAAAAAATATATTAAATTTCACTGCAAAATTTAACTGTTTTGTGAGTGGTCGCCTTAGGCAGTTTTGCACTGATTCCGTTGCTATGGAGAGAGGACAGATATTATTTGCATGACTACAAGAGGTCACTGTCGGACAATATGATGTTTTAAAAATCTGAACACACAGCTAAGATTTTCAATTCTCTGGTGAGGACAATTTCTTCATGAAAAACTATGTGCTGACTACAAAGAAGGGATATTCACAATCCTTATGAAGTGTTGTTTACTCTGCCAAAAACTGCCTTCACCTCTGCTATTTGCTATTGAGAATAAATTGATTTTTTTTAGCTTTTCCATTTATTGTTTCAACACAACCTGAGTTTTGACTGCTTTATTTTTAATGTGACTATAGTAAAGCCTTGTTTTGCAGATATTATTAAGTATTCTATTCACCAGCATGGCCTCTTTCTTTTCACTGTGAAAGATCAAAGATAGAACAGTTTGATAGAAAAGTAGAAAACTGTCTCTGCCATGTGAATAGTGACTGTCAGGCTTTGCGCATCTGTTTGTTCTTTAGATTGGATAAAAACTTTGCGGTGAATAATTTATACATCTACGGCCAAACTAAGATTTCCCACAACCTGTTGAATATTCGATTGAAACAGACACTTTTCTGTTTCCATGGAGGTTTGCAGATTGAAAAGATTTCAACTGTGTAGCGCTTTCTTTCCCATTTTCTGCTGTTTGCAAAAGTCTGCATGTATATGTGTGTCTGTTTCCACCAATTACTAAATAAATGTTCACTCTTTATTTAATAATTGGTGTATGACTTCTCCTGTCTAGTCGCTTTGCAGCTTTTGAAGCCATTCAAAACAGCACAGAGAGAAACAGTGTCTTCCTCCACGCTATGAATGATCACAGTCTGAAAGCCTGTCATCGGCGTACCTCCTCCCGGAGGTTCGCACGCACACTTTTCGGTTTTGGAGTCAACAGGGACAGTGAATTCTGGAGAGGCTGGGTTGCGCTGTTTGGGTGAATACAGACGAGACGCCGGCTCCCTTGTCTATTCGAGAGGCAGTGGAGCGTCCACTTCTATCTCACACACTGGCAAGCTTCCACCCAGATATCTCATACCTTTCATTTTAGGGTTTATGAACTCGCATGCATGCAAGAGTGAACACATGCACGCAAGAAACAGGAAAGTGAAAACTAACATAGCTGCCAGTGCGGCTACCGTTTTCAATTTCGATGATTTCATGCATCTATTCAAGTACTGTACAATTTTGAGGTTTTGATACTTTACTTTCGTCGTTTACTTTTCCCTCCACTACATTTATCTAGCAGCTGGAGTTAGTGGTTACTTTGAAGATTTTACATTCACCATATCCAAACCTTCAGGCAAAAATTCCAACAATGTCACCTTTTAAGAACTCTTGTTGGGCTTGTTTCATTTGAATGATATAATAACACATTTATGATTATATAAACAGTTTTAGGAAAATTCCATCGTAATATGTCAAAGAATGTGTAATCATTGAACTGAGCCTGAATGCGGGGAAATCCCAGATTTATTTCATATGTTCAGATTACAGACATTCTCATAATGGATATATTAATACAAACTAAGCACTTGCTAGCGACTTTAATACTGCATTGGTTAAAACGAGAACAGAGTACATTTTTGCTTACTCAAAGGCCATCATAAATTTTCATCATCTATCAAACTATTTACCAAGTTAATATCTTAGATTAATGAACACGGCAACTTCACGACATCAGTGACAGGGCAGAAAACAAAGACAAACAGGATACCATATCTAAATGACTTTGCACTTGAATGTTGGTCTGTGAAGAGAACTAGGTATGGTGCGACAAGTTAGCCTTATTACTAATTTGTCCCAAGGGCCTGTTCTGATATTGCAGCAAAGAAAAGGACCAAAACAGAACAATCTTTATTTGTAACGTATTTGTTTCTGAGCCTTGAAAACGTTTTACACATTATTACGTGTCACCTCAATGTAAAGCCTATGGGACCAGCTCAGGGAAAGAGAACATATGCTGTGGCCTACACAATGAGGAAGTACACAAAAAAGAGAGAAAACTTTTTTTGGCAGTTGCACTGAAAGAGCATTTGTTATTGGCATCAGTTGGGCGCCATTATGCAGTCAGTTCTCATAACACAACCACTACTACGTTACGCAGGTTTAACGTCCAGTTTGGGTCATTGTTTTTTTGAAGGGGGGGGGGGTCATTCCCCATCGTGCTTGCACATCTCCAGTTCTCAGAACCACATTGTCACTTCTGATGGTGAGTGATACAAAATGATGAAAATGAGACACTAATTCGAATATACCACAATTATTCAAGATAAATTGTGAAAGGAGGGCTTTTGTGCTTTTTCTATAAGTCAAGGAAGCAAAAATTTCGCAAGGCCTGAGCTGATGAAACCCTTACAAAATCAATTAGATAAACTCAAAACACAAGCCATTTAAGATCAAGACTGTTTTCTCTGCTTCTGAAAAGATGTAATTTATGAGGTTTGCACCTGACAGCAATGCTTTATGTGTCAGATGTGAGCACACATACGCGTGCACACATGTGAAAGCACTTAGATATGCTGAACTGCCAATGCATATGTGTATACACCCACAGATGAACACACAAACACACACACATACACAAACACACACACCACATTTCAAAATCCAATTAAGCTGGGGCTGTGGGATCTCAGCCCTACATGCCAAATGGCTTTGAGTGTCTGCACGTCATCCACAGTGTGCGACAGCTGACAACAAGATTATGGCCATGAGCGGTGCATTTGTGGTTTCGGCCCGATGATAGCGTATTATTAGCACGGCGGAAGAGAGCAAATGTGTCCTCCACCATGTGATGGCTTGTGTCATTCCATCCAAGAAAGGAACAATGTTGAAAAGCTTTTTTTTAATGCATCAATGATGTGTGAGGGATTTGAGTGTTTGTAGATTTGTGCATGAATGAGTGCCTGTGCATGTGTGCATGTGTACATGTGTACATGTGTGCCTGCAAATATGTGACTGCAGGTGTAATAACCAGAATGAGATAGAAACCGACACTTCTATTATGCTCCAGGAAATGAGATTAAAAAAATCATAATTTCAGAAATCCCATAGACAACAATCATTTGTCAGTGTATAAATAATGGTATGTTTGGAGCATTATTAAGAATTCAACTTATTGTTACTTACAAACAAAATATCTCTGTGAGCGGCCTTGGTATTCTGTCTTACCACAAAACAAGTTTGCAAAATGCTGAATTGTATTGAAACAATAACTCAGTAGAGTGCCAGTCTCCAATGACACTGAACAACTGTCAGACTAGCAAAGCTGCAGCTGCGCCTGCTTATTGCTGTCCTAGCTTTAGATACACTGCATGAATGCCAGCTTTGCAAAATGCACAGACAAATGAAGCAATAGCATATTCAGGATACTTCATAGTTGCAAATGAACAGGTTTCTACTAGTCAGTCTTGTCGTCAACATCCCCCAATGGCCAAGTTTGGTACTGCAACAGAAAGACGCCTCAATCTGCAAACGCATGTTTTTAAAACCCTGAATTATTAAACATTCCTAAAGCCTAGGATAGTGTTTTTTGTGTGTGATGTAATCCTGATGTAAAGTTTGTGCCAAACAGACTGAGCAAAAGAATGACTCGCGCGCTCATGCAGTGGACTTCCTCAATGCAGAAGCAGATCAAGAGCTGAGAAATGGACAAGCAATTTTCATTTGAAACAATGGAAACCATCTTGGAGTTTACTTGAAAGCTGCCTTACTGTATTTTATATACACAATTTTGTACCTTTGATTTTAAGAAAAGATATCTTCTAACACATCGTTTATGAGTCACTACAGTCAAATCTTGGATTCCACTGAGGTGCTTAAATTCAGTTTTCAGAGTTGTTCACATTGCTGTGAAAACTGTAATAAACACAGGCAGTCTGATGCAACCACTCAAACGTGTGAAAAGCTGACTGCTGATGCCACTGCAGAACCACCATATCAGTTTTAATTGAAAAGGTGTTTATATCTCTTGACTTGACTCTGAGACTCTGGGACGTAAAATTATTTTGGGTTAGCAGCCCACTGGCGACCTTATCAACCAAATTTCTTACTCATTTATGCAAATATCTGAACAACCTGTGTGCTGCTACGGACTTCACCTCTCTTTTCTTTCAGCTTTTTTTTTTTTTTAACAAACAACCATAAACACCATTTGTGGAAGCTGTTGGTGTCAAGTCTGGGTTGACGCTGTCAGCTATGGATCGAAGTTAACTTCCTCAGATGGAGACTTACTGTATTAAGATGTGCAGTATACTTTCTGTGTCGCGCAGGAAAAGATAAATGAAAAATTGAACAATGAAAGCATAAAAGTAGTCGGCAAAGGACTGCTCCGCAACAGGAGAATGCCCTGAAAACCCTACTGTATGTGCATGTGTGTGTATGTGCTTACAGCGTAGCTTTCTACATTTCCCTTGTGGAGGCGCTTTGTAGTTTTTTTTCATCCTCCGTAGTGCACTCCTATTGCCAATTAGCTGACAGTTGTTTTATTATTCTTTTTCAAAACCTCAATCCTAAAAAGTGAACGAGAGAAAGGAAAAAAAAAATCCTCAGCTTATTATTACACCAGAGCATCGCCTCTGCACCTCGCACCCCCAGTCGTCAAACCTCGGGTGGTTCACTCAGAATAGCTCGATGATCAAAAGGCATGAAAATGACATGTTATTTACACTGCTTTGGTATGGAGTTTTGTGGGGGGGGTGGCCAAATATTTGGAGCGTCAGGGTTGGAAAACATGTCAAAACGTGGCAGGTTTTCATGAACAATTAATTTTTCCCCAATTCATGTTTGTCAGTCAAGCATGTGTGTTATGGTCAGAGCAAATGAGTGTTAACAATTTGCTGGGGAAAACAATCGTGTCATGACCTTTGACCCCAGAGCGATTATGAATCAAGGCTCTGAGGACGAAGAAAGTGTTTTGTAGGACCTTACTTATAAAGCTAGAAAACATTGTAATGTCAGCTTAATGCAGATTAAAACATTAAACATTTTATTTGGTTTCCCGCAAAACACATTTGCTCTGTCAGGCACTCTCACGTTCAGGTCATCAGCTTATACAGTTCTTGTGTTTGATGGTGGTGTTAGACAAGCAAAAATACGTTATCAAATGAAAAAAAAACAACAATGCAATATTTTGCAGTTTTGCACAGCATTTGTATTTCACACTTCACACCTCCCTATACCAAAAGTTAAGCTCTTGCCTATTCCCACAAAGCAAATTTTGAAAGAAAAAAACAAGCAAAAAAAACCAACACAGTGAATTTAAACACAGCATATGAATACAAGAGAGAGTAGGGGTGTAAATATTAACTGAAATGTATTCAAAAATTCATTAAAAGTCAATACAGCTATCAAACTCAAACTGTTTCTCTCTCTGTGCTCCTGTGCTTGTAACATTAATGTGTGTATCAGTGAGAGCAGCCTGTCTCTTTTGCTCGCTACATTACCAAATGACATAGAAATGTCCCAATCATCGTGTGTATACTGCTCCCTAAAAATTGAACATAGCATTTGGAGCTTGTAAATATGCCAGTGCTACCGAAAAAAAAACCTCACTACTAATTTCAGATATGTGCAGAAACAACCGGGATGAGTGGCACCAGCATGAGTTGATCCTACTTCCAAAACACCTACGATGTGCTGAACTTTTCCCTTTCGTAGGCGACAAGCCACTTTGTGAAGTGAAGTTGCTTCCTTTGCAAAGGAAAGCACCCATATACTAAATCATAAAGTTAGCTGGACAACAGTGACCTGAGAGTAAAAAGTCCTTAAGGACTCGTGGACTGTCAAAAACATGCAGTCTACAATTGCCTTGATGTGGGAGAGGACTTCTTCTTCTGGGGCATTTCTGATTCAGTTCTTCAATCTGCACTTGCACTGACATGTCATCATCTTTTGAGTCAATATGGTGAATTTGTTAGCAAATGCTTGCTTGCAGTATTAACATATCAGTTATAGATCAAGCTTTCATTTGGATCACATGGCCAATATAAATCCAATACTCTCATTTATTACCACTCTGGTTTTGATCTCTACGAACAGAAGGAAATATCTGATTCTTTAGCTGCTAAATGGTCCAATATGTCGACTGGCTACAGTTGCAAACTATGTCTGTTTGTGGTTTGGTGCTGAGCAGATAGTGTACAAAATGCTCTTCTTATAGCTTTTTAGCCAAAAACCATCACCTGGTGCAGCAGATTTTCCACATTTGCTTGGTTTATGACCGAGTTCAGCTTAAACCACAAAAATGACCTCGTGCCAGTTAATCTCCCTCCTTCATCCTTACCATTGTTGTAAAGTCGTCATCCATCGTGCTATCAGTGTTGATATCTGCTTAAGCGGCCGACATGGGGGACACAGCGATGACCTAAAAGAGTTGTGGGCTAAACACAAGTTAAGCCGGGCCAGTGTTTACATGCAGCGCAGCGGTCTGTTGCAACATGAGTCCCCTGGGAGTCCTGAGAACAGCCGAGCCGAGCTGTAAACAAGAAGCAAGGGGATCTTGGGAAAATAAGCTGATAAACTGAGGTCACATCCGTCCACCTTGTGCGATTCAGAGTGAGGACGATGGATCGTTTATGAGGTCTCATAATGAGTCAGCGTGCAAATACGTGCACTTGGTGCGGATGTTTTCAATACAAAGTAGAGGTTAGTGCCAAAGATAGAGTGAAGAGTAGCCTGAGCTCGCCACCGTGCATACATACAGTATAAAATACAGAGAGAATAAAACGTGTCAATAGTTTCATCAAGGCCTTTCATTGGTGAGAGCAGAGATTAAGGCCTGCAGGACACAGTGATGAAAAATAATGACGTTGCAATGTTCTGATCCCATCACAACTCAAAATAGAGGCCCTATGTGCTCCATTGTTTGTTAATGATGCAAACATGAACTTTAAATGAGATTTTAGAAACTTTTCTCATCATCTTCTTTCTATATAGAAAGTTTTTCTGGCCCTCTCAAGAACCCCATTTAAGTGTGGAGTAATATCTTAAAT
The DNA here is from genome assembly GCA_038406115.1 of Haemulon aurolineatum. Lineage (NCBI taxonomy): Eukaryota > Metazoa > Chordata > Actinopteri > Lutjaniformes > Haemulidae > Haemulon > Haemulon aurolineatum. The sequence continues at coordinate 8,884,994 of JBCAUF010000036.1, forward strand.
TGCCATCAATGTATTGAATCTACTTATCTAGTATTATACACAATGAATGTTTAAAAACTGGTTCATATTTCTTTTTTTTTTTTGGTTTGGAATAGCCTTGAATATATCGATACATATTACAGCACATGCTCACAGCTCATGCATTCGTGGTTATATTCAAACTGGCACTAATCTCTCATTTTTAAACATTTTCCTGTATCAGAGTCATCAGGTGACAGATGCTCAGGATATGCAAAAGTTTTCATTAGTTCTGTTCGTTATGTGTTCTTTTTAATTATTCATACTGCAAGACCAGTGATTAACAGGATGACACATGTGAGACATGACAAGAGGCAAGGGAAAGAAACAACAACAACAGCAAGATAAGGTTAAGTAATTTATGGTATTTGGGAAAACTGAACAGAAGATAGATACTCCTCATTGAAAACCTGAGCACTGAGCACCAGTTACCTGCTAATTTACTCACCCGTGGTCAAGATCTAAGTGCAACACACCCCGCCACGTTGCAGAGCATTGCGTTGTTTGGCACACGCTATTTGGCACCACCAGAAGAAGTCGACAATGTACATAGCTGGTATATACCAAACCTGGGGATAAAACTGCTGCTTTTCTGGAAAGCTGACACGCGTTGACACTGGGAGGACAGTGGAGTACCTTAACAGGTTGAAGGGTGTCAACTCATTAGAATACAACACTGTCAAGCCACTGTGTGTGTGTGTGTGTGTGTGTGTGTGTAGGGTTATGTAACGATTGGTGCAGGTGTTTTGACATGCATCATGTGCTACCAGTGTATGTTGAATGAATGAGACTTTTATTTCTGGAACTCTGGACGCCTGAAATAACTCCTCCTACCCTCTCGGAAAGGCATGTTTCCAATTGGTTGTCACAAATGGGAAAATTGAGACACTGCCAAGGTGTAACCCATGATGTATCACTTTTTCTCTTAATGCAGTTTGATTTTGCTGTATTTTAGTTATTCTTAAGTTGATTTGTCAGTACACCTTTTCATGCACCCTCACGGACTTATTCTACCCCTTTCTATATCTGCTCTTACTGGGTATCTATCGTTGCCTATTTGCAAGACAAATCATATTGATTTGAGTTGCTATTATTTTGCAATTATTAACTTTTCAACAATGAGCCCAACTTTACAGGCTGGAGGTTGGCTTGTAATTGGATTTTGAGAACGATGTGCTTGTGTGCGTTGGTGAATTGGGAGTCGTGACAGTTCACATCTGTCTCTCTCCCTCTATCTCTTTCTCACACACTCACAACACACACTCCCACTGCTTCTGTATCTGCCGGAGAACGCAGGGGGTCTATACTGGTGTGTGTTCGTGCAAGGTTAGCGTGTGTTTATGTGTGTACAGAGGCAAGAGATATTTTTTGTGTGTGTGTATATCCAGGGCACATTGTCTGGACAGGGAAAATGAGAATGGATGGGATTGTAATTACTGAATGGAGATATCCACACAGTGTGAAATTAGAAAAGGCTGGGCGAAAACCTCCCACGGGCACAGCCGGTAAAGAGAGAGTAGTTGTCATGGTGATAGGTGAATTCAAACGGGGCTTCACAAACCTTCAGGGAAAGAGGTGTGAGTGAGTTTTTCCCTTACGTGCGCGCGTGTGTGTGTGTACGTGGGCGGGGTGGTTTGGGGTGTGTTTATGGATTTTTTTGTGAAAGAGGAGAGAAAAGTTGCTGTGACCTTGATGAAGACTCACCGGGTGTTGTGTTTTCAATTTTTCTACATTCAAACGTGCTGTGAGTCTCACCTGAGCTAAGAGTGGAGAAGTTAGTCCCAAGGGCGTCATTTCAACAGGGGATGGGGTGTACATGTACCCCTTCTGTCAGAAACTCAGTATTCTCTCCAAACTTTTACTGTTTCATAGTTGGAGTGACTCACTCGGCTCTCAGTTGATGAAAATGCACATACACTCCTCTGCGCTGGCTTCAATTGCTGCTGTGTGCTCACAGCAGTGTTTGCCTCTTGAGCAACAGCGAGGGGAGTGCAACTTTGTTTTCTACTTGGTTTCACCGCTCATGCTGCATACAGGATGCCCTCACCATTTGATTGGTGGAGTTCTTTGCTGCCACATGGAGCCTGGCAGACAGTGCTGAAGACTCACGCAGAGGACTGCATGTGAATAAACTAATCAAAATGAATCTGAATTTTTATTATTGCCCTAAACATTAACTTAACATAAACCAAGGATGCAATGGATAACACTTTACATGACTTGATAAATAAAACTATAACATCATTCAAGTTTACATTACATTACATTTTTTGGTCACGGCTCTAGAGATGGGAATACTTTTGCTTTTTCTTCTTTTTGTCTGGCTGAAGAACTCCTGACTTCCTTGTGATGCCCCATGTCTGAGAAAAAGCAACTCGGGGGATAACCCTGGTAACTTCAAGTACTAAAAAATAATTAATAAAAAATACAGCGCTCGTGACTGCTAAAAACAAATAAATAGATACTTAGCCAATTAATTAATTGTCTTGCTCAAAGACACCCAGGGTTACTTTAAGGACACTACAGCACCCCACTGCCAACTGCAGCCTAAGCAACTGCTCTGGCTTCAGGGACACCCTCTGTTGCCAAAATGCTACTAAGAAAAGCACTATTTTCAGTTCATCGCCCCATTCTTGAAACATTAACATGCTAATATCCTCAGGGGTGTGCATATTCTGTAGGTAAAGTTGTTAGAGAATCGCTCCCAGACGTTTTTTCTTCACAGATTAATTTCCTGGCAAAAGTATTTTGGCAGTTTTACATTTTTCAGAAAGTGAATGTCTTATTTTGGAGCTAATCATTTATACCACTTTTTATTTTATAAAAACCACTGTAGACTGCCAAAAATGAAAGTTGAAACAACATTTATTGTATCTTTTAATAAAACTGGGACCTAAATGGGCTGTTTAATGTGGTTCTAAAGTATTTGAAAAATCTGCAATTTTGTGTCAATATTATTCCTCTTTGTAAGAGGAGTGATTTTAAAAGGGAGAAATCTTACACTGGAGCATTTGTTGTTTGTGATGACTTGTGATTCATTTTGTTTGCTGACAAACATGCTGCAGTTGTCCTGTGTTGTTTGTTGACGTTCAACATGATGAATACTGTTGGACAAAAAAAACTGTTAACAAGGTCACTTTGTTGCTGAAGAATATTCTTCACTACAGAGAGTATCACAGCCTGTATGAGCTAATAATTTGACAGACAGCAGCATAAAAAAGGAGTATGTTTCGCAGCTGAGGCTACATCTTTATCAATGTGTAAACTTGTTAATTTCCCTCTGTCATGGATCCTTTGGGTTTTATCTGTTCTTTATCTCTTCGGTTATCATTTAGAAACACAGTGACTCATTTGTAAAAGAAATCTCTGTTCAGCAAAATGTCCAGTCCCCCAATACTTGAAATATGAAGTTTTATACTGCAGACCCATGCATTTTGTCGTTGTTAGAATTAAATGTATGCAGTATTTTCTAGTACTGCTGTACGTGTTTGTTGGGCCCTGTTGCCCAAAATTAACTATTACTTTTGTATTTATAAGACTTATAAAACTAAAATGGTATAAAAATCTCAAATAAAAGTCAGTGTATTGGTTTACTTCAGTAAATGCATGCTGTTAGGTAAGTAAAGATAAAGGAGAAAATAGAATATCCTGTGCAGTAGTCCTTTATACTCGCTAGCATGACTAATTTATTGAAATCTAAATTAATTCTGGCAGTAAAACATCAGCTCACTGTGTCACACTCATGTGGAGGCTTTGCCAAACTTTAATGTGATAAATAATGAAACACACTTCCTGCATCTTGCAATAAAAGCCTTCTGGGAAAGAAGGTTATGTCACCTGAGCTAATAAAATGATTTAAATGTGAGACTGCATATAAATAAAGGGCTGTCTCAATGAAAACCATGGTGCTGTTCACAGTATGTGATGCTACTCGTCTTTCTTAATGCCAACAATGACAGACTTCGTATCTGTTGACAGAAACATCATGGCAGGATAGAAATAGAGATAGACTTGGTTCACTGACAAGCCAGAATCCTTTCTATGTGGCCATGACAGTATCTTGGAGAAGATTCCAGCGTGGGGGTGCTCTGAAAACATTGGCAGTGAGCCACCTATGACTGCATTACATAACCAGAAGCTGGAGACAGGGAGGAGTAGATTCCTTTGTCAGAGTTCAAAGTGCGCTGTGAAAAGATAATGGCCTCCTTTTATCAGTACGCCATAGTAATGAGCTTGTTCATCACCTAGGGGAGGAGAGAGCTGGGGAAGGGGAGGATGAGTGGGGGCGTAGGTGGGAGGGGGGAGGAAGGGGCTGAGGAATGCCCATCCATCAGGCACCGAACCCAGAGTCTGGCCAGAGCCCCAGCCCCCTCAAACCTCCAGACCTCTTCATCACTGTCTGTGTACATACGGCTGGAAAAGCTATCCAGTCCTCAGTACAACATATGCAGGAACAATGAACCCCGCAACGCTACCATAGAAGGATTTAAATCCACAGTTCAACCACTATATATTATTTTTCTGATACTCTATTAACGTCAGAAGTGAAACTGGTCTTTTCTCATCTATAGACAGGAATGAAATGACAGCACAGACAAACAGTTTGACATTAAATAGACAGTGTTGAGCATATAAACCGCCCAGCTTTGATGCCAGACACCGTAGTCGGTTTCCCGTTTCCCGTTTGCTACAAAGAGTGAATGTTAGTTATTTATGGCTTCAACTTCAAATGCAAATTCGTCGTCGGCAAAGAGATATTCATCTGGTTGCCAAAAGAGATATAAAATGGGGACGACCAGAATGGAAAGAGCACATTAACAAAAAAAAAAAAAAAAGCTTGAACAGGTTCTGGATGAAAAGCTTGAAAAGCTAGGTAGAAACAGCTTTTTTGTCTGTTTGTACCTAGAGAAACATAAAACTTGTAATAAAACATACAAACACATTAAAAATATGATAAAAGTCTACAAATGATGTGATAAAAACCTTTCATGACAATCCACATAAAATGCAATGCACACACAAGTGAAAACCTAGTGTACATCAGATATCACCATCCAATGAGCAGTGACTTGTCTGACCTTCAACAAGTAGTTTTAGTTGAGTTAAATGTAAACATGAACGTAAACTTGAACCATGGAAGAGGCAGATCAGAATATAGTTATGCATAATGAATATGCACACGCATATGCTTTATATGCTTTTAATGTACAATGTATCATTTTTACAGAGCTAGATCATGTTGAACTTGCCCCCATCCTGCAAAGGTTAGGGTTATACATAGGGTTATATATAAATACAGCATAGCATCCCTTTACTGTCTAGCATGTTTGCTAGTACAGTAGATACTTAAGACCTGTTGCTCAAAGACACTTCAACAGACAGAACAATGGAAAGTCTACAAGAATTACCAGAATTGTAATAAAGAAGAATAAAAACAATCCCCCAGACTGCTTTCTGTTTAAACCTTTTAACACTCTACTCTTACATAACCACATCAGCGTTGTGTTGTTGCCAAATACCACCTGGTCAACGTGGCTTTGATCATTTTAGCATTTGCTTGTAATGTTGATCATCTGAACTAAACTAGTAATGAATAAATAAGGAGTAATTTACCGAAGAAAACCCTAAAAAAAAAAAACATTGACAGTGTGAATGAGCTCAAGACTAAATTTATATGTATTTACTTATGTCAGCTATCATCTCAAAATTGTTGCATTCATTCAAAGTCACTGGACAGAAGACCAGCTAATTACCCAACTCTAAATGGAGTATGATAAACCAGTGGAGACCAGCAAAATGTCCAATATGTCATGTTGGTGAATGTGTAAAATGTGCAGCCTCTAGAAACTCTTCCCTGATCCAGGAAGAGTTTACACTCTACAAGCACACACAAATAATATTGGTGTCATTTTCAGTCAATCTGGGCTTTTTGTGTTTTGATATGAATGAAAACCAGCTGGACGGTTCCCAGGTGTCAAGGACTTGACAAACTACCATCCCCATGTTGGGTCGCTGACCTCCACTTTCCTTCTGGTTTAACAAGCAACCCCCCCTCCCAAGCCCTCCTGGGCCATGGGACATATGAGCTCAGAAGAGGGGGAGGTGTGTGCGTGTGTGTGTGTGAGTGTGTTTGTGTATACATACAGTATGTGCATGTGGTAAAACCCAGCTCTGGGGTAGATCTTGTTCTCCTGGTTGACCTTGAATGTCCTCATTCATTTCACTGATAGCCCTGAATATGAGCACATGCTCTGAATACTCTTTGTTAAACCTTCAACCTGGGCAGAGATTTACATGAGATGAGAAAAGCATTAACCCTGGCAAGGTTGGATCTTTGAGTCCCAATGGAGCTGCCCCGTGAAAACTATGGTACTTACAATACCAAATATGGTATAGATAAGTAGAAACCCTTTAACCAATACTTGCCAGATGGATACAAAGGCCAGTGCATATCAATGGTGCAGGTGCACAAATTAAAATTAATGCATTCACACCCTCAAATCAATGTAGCCTTGAATTACTAATTGCTTCTTCTTAAATAATGCTCTCACTCATATAGGTACTGCACATAGACTATTGTAGCAGTAGGAGTTACTGTTGCTGGAGTAACAGGTTGTTGTGGCTAGTCTGGTCAGTCAGGGTCGTGGGATCCTGGGGTCATGCTCTCATGTTCGCTTTTTTCACCTCTACTGGTGAAAGATTTGCAGCAAGCACTTATTTCAATTTGAGTGATCTTTCCGCTTGTGTTCCAGCCAGGGACCAATCAGTCGTTGAACACAACAATAATTATCACCCATCCCACCACGTCCCTATCACCACCAAGAGCTTGAGTTTGCTCAAGGAGTTACCCCATCATATACCTCTTGGCTTTTCTCCAGCACCAGCATCTAACCTCTTCTCTTGTCACCTATTTTTGTGATCCCTCATTTAATGAAAATGCCAAAGGAGTGTGATCATTGCTGTCTTTCTCTATTGGCTATCTTGATAATTACACATTTACACATTTCAGATTTGGGGTTCAAATGACTCTGAATCTATAAGTCTGATGGTTCTTAAAGTAAAAATATAATATTTAGAAATAGCCTAATGACTGTTTAAAGGTAAATTTAAAAATCCAGGCAAAGCTACCCATTATAACAGCTCCAGTGCAAATCATCCAACACTTATTTTTAATGAGTGTCTATGCAGAAAGATAAGTGAGTTGAATGTAGCATCTCTCAACTCATAAACTCGTCATGCATGCTTTCCAAAAGGCTCCTGTATTCAAGTTCTCTGCAGGAAAAGGATCCACTTTTACCACTAAATTGTCCAAACCAGAGAACCATGCTTGCCTCTAATTGTGCACACAGTGGGAAGCCTAATAGCTTTGGAAGAAAAAAAATAAGGCCAGTTTGAGTTTGTCACAGTCATGCATATTTAATTGATAAAATTTGTTATTGTGTCCACAAAATAATTGACATTGCGCAGCAATGCAGATTTAGGTTGTGCCCAATTCCCTAGTACTTGGAAACACCACTGCTGCTCTATTAGATCCTGCAAAAGATACATAAAAAGTTTTGCCTTCTAGAGCAGCTAAAGTCAGTGCTGGGAGATTTCTTGTTACGAAGAACTTTGCTCAGGAAATGAGAGGGTTTCTATCCACAAGTATCAGATTGAAGAAATATGACTGTTCTTTATTTAATCTCCCTTTTCCTTTTTCCACAGTCTTACTTATTTCCTTCCTTACATGTTTATTTCATTATATTGCTCAGTTTTTAGTTCTGGCAATTTGAATTAAAATACCAATAAATATATCTTTGAAAAAAAAAAAAAACTCTAGAGAGCGCTTCAATTATTTAGGGGCTTTGGGGCACGGAGCGTGGCAGGCTCGGTGGAGCAGTGTTAAAGCTGAAGCACTTTGTGCTTGCAATCGGAGATGAAGAGGCTATTTGTCTGTGTAGTGTGCAGAGCTCTTATCAGGGATTTGTTTGCGGCACAACTTAATTTGCATAAATTTCTTGGAGAGTAAGATGAAAACTCAGTGCTCTTGGCTGGAGCAGGAGGAGCAGATTGTCCCCACAATGCACATTCCATCTCAACACCCTGATCATGAATATATTTGTAAGAATAGACTGCATATTTTCATTTTTGACAGATTTCTATATGCTGTAAGTATCCCAGATGCTCCTATAGGGAGTTTTGGATCATGAGATAGATGCATTTAATGGATCATTTCAGTTTATTACAACTTGGGTCTTATTTTCACAGCTTTGGCAATCATTTCTATTGGTCATGGTAATGTCAGTGTGAACACGTATAAAATGTCAGTAATAATCCTTCATTGCAGGAAAATTTTGGGTGTGCACAACTACACTCAGTAATAGCCAGAGGGTAAACTGATCTCTGAGCTGCGATTAAGAGTTTTCCTGATCTGGAACTTGTTTAAAACCTGTATGATCTAACTAGTTTTGTCTCTGATTCCTTTCCTCTTGTTGTGGTGCTCCCATCTTAGCATCTGAATGACAAGTCTGGTCTTATTCTGTATTTTGCTTATTGCCAGCAAATCTCATGGGGGGGGGGGGAAGACTAAATCAACAACGAATTGTTTCTGTTAACAGTTTGATATCTGTGTATAAAAGCCCGATATATCTTCTACCTCGGTGCCATAGAGCTCCATCGTTGTCCACTCACTGACATGAGCACACACACTGTAGTTTATTTTGACTCAATGCCACATACACCGCCCTGCTGCCACAAATACCCACCAGCAAACCAAATGTGGATTAATCCATGGCTGAAAATAGTCCCAACAAATGTGCTATTTGCTCCTGTTTGACTAACATTTACTAAAAACCACAGAGCCCAGCTGTTTCTTGAACTTACTGGGCCTTATCAAAAATTAAACTATGTTTGTGACTTGTTTTTGTAGTAAATCAATGGGCACGAGGCCGATGGCCAAAGACAGGTGTAAGAAAGTTAGAAGGTGTTGAGAAATAGACTAAGACATTGTTTACCTTGGTCTTTTTTGTTGGTTTTATCAACAAGAAAATATAACACCAGGTTGTGTTTGTATATCCGATAGTAATGATGCCAAAAAGGGAAATAAGTTTAAATTCGTGAGGTACCAGAATAATCCTTTGATGTAAACATTTTTCAATCAGAATTATGACTTACCGCCACCTGACTACTTGGTCCTGGTTCTAGTCCCTGTCAGTATGGTGCAGTTCTGTGGCTGACCTTCACCATTAACCTCTATGAGGAAAGGGGGTCACAGAAATAATTTTTCCTTTGGGAATCTCCTGAATATCCCGTAAACAGAGAGACTTCCTGGCTGACTGTGTCCTGGGAGGGTTGCATGAGAAAGAAAACGAAACCAACATGTAGATCCAATAAATTCTTTTTTATCGATTTTCCAATAAAAAATACATTCATACAGAAACTATTTTACAAAACAATTTCAAATGAAAAAATTTTGTTATGCCATAAAACAAACAAAAATAGAGCCTCATATTTTATCTCCATGTTTATCCAATAAAGATTCTCTAGCTAAAGATAGGGTGTCTTCGCAGGTCTTTGAAAAGTCGAGAGAAAGAAATATCAGAAACATGGCAAATAAAAAAAAAAACCCTAATACTTAACGGGCACCAGAATGCAAAATTATGACATTTCAAGTGTCCAGAACAATTCACTTCTGAAAAGTTTTTTGTTGTTGTTGTTTTTTTCTTGAAAGATGATAGGCCACAGGTGTATACGCAATTGATGCCTTTTTAAACGTACATTTGCTCTACATTTCTCTAACCAAATAAAAAAACAAAAACAAAGATGTTACAGAAGCAAATGAAGGAGAATGGAGTGTGTCTATTTTACAATAATTCTTCTGCCTCTTTTCTTTATTGGTTCAGCTTTAGAAACAACACACTGCACTTGTTTTTGGTCCCATACCCTTTCAAAATAGAAGCTTTCTTACAAAATTCTCTTACTTTACAATGTACATATCTTTGTTTTTTTTTCTACATTTCTCAGTGTATGGACTTTAATGTTGGCCAGGTTCACCCGTACAGTTGTTGAGTTACAACAAGGCTGCTGGGGAGGCGACTACTATGGAGGCGAGTGGCAGATATCGACAAGGGCCATGACCACCTAAACCAGCCACACCCTTAAAACAGACATGTACTTCTTCAACACTTCCATATGTCTTACTTTTCAACAAAACATATCACCCAGTAAAAACACTGTGGCTCCAAAATGTTTCTTTAGAAGTAGGGAAATGGTGACAGAGTTCATCCAATTGTGAAACTGAAGGGATTTCAGTAAAACCGAAAGATCAGAGAATTTTATCAACTCACAGAGGAGTGCGTTGAAGTCATGTACAGTAACTGAAGTTAAAACATGCATATAGTGAAGTTGGTACAGACATACAGTACATCTGGTCCTGGTCTCATCTCAGTTCACCTGCAGACGCAGACAGAAACCTCTAGACCTGCAGCACAGCCTTGCTGAACTGGTCAGACCGGTTCTTGGTACCGTTTAGTCAGATCACGGGTTTTTCAAACCAGGACTGAGTAAAGATACTGACTCACTCTGAGGGCGAGACTTACCAAAACATACAACATCAAAACAGACTCATGATTGAGAATGTCGTCATTATTCAAAAAAGACTCGTCCATTAAAGACTGTAAGCTTTTGACACATCAACAGATAGAAGTGGCCCGTAGAGCGAACTGTCAATGTTTGCTTTGCAGTAAATCCTAATTTGTCAGAACCTTTGGTGGCTGAACATGCCACATTTCATGAGAACATATTTCCAAGACTCTGTACCTTTGAGAGCAAGTTACAGTCCATCTGAAGTGCATCCACACCACCTGATACTACATAGTAGTAAACCTTTATAAAACTGAATTGCTTTTCCACAATTCTGTCTATGACTGGGGTCAATTTGGAGACTATGATTTCGTTTTGATATTTATGATATATTCAACAAATAATGCACAGAGATGTAAAAATGGCAGTCATTGTGAAGCTGATATATAGTTTTGTCTTTTTTTATTATTCAGGAGTTTAGAGGAGTCTGTCGCGAGACAAAAGAGCAAAGGTGCGACTGTATGGATCAGAGCCTTTATAAAGCAATTCACTAACGCGCTAGTGCATTCGCAACCCTCTGTTTGGTGTGTGTGTGTGTGTGTGTGAAAGAGAGATCTATTAAACAGGACAAGGCCACTTACATAAGGCATCAGTAAGGTCAACAGTGCATTTACAGATAGAACAAAAGAGAAGAGCAAAAGTGAAGAAAAAGGAACAAAAATCCCATGATCAAGACAGTTGCCAAGCAATAGTGGTATCCCCAACGTATCAAGAAAATTAAAAGAAACAAAACAAAATGACTGCCTTATGTGTTTTGTACAATACTATGATATTGAGTAATATGAAGGTAGCTGCTCTCGAATGGAATTTTGTTGTCCTATAAGCAAACAGGTGAGCAACACATCCCCAGATCCCATGCAACTTCTGTTATAATGGCAATAATTGTTTGTGTACAACCATTGTTTTTTGTTTTTTGTTTTTTTTTTCCTTTTTAAATACAGAGCTTACACAATGGACAACAAAATGAGCTTTATAGCGTGTATGTTTTTGAGACAGGCTACATAATACATTGCACATTTAATAGCTGCACTAAACAAAACGTCCTCCCATGTTTGAATAGGGAGCTGTAGTTCCACCTCCGGGCAGAGAAGGGGCGCTCTCTAGCAAATCAGCTCTGCCAAAAAAAACCAAAAAAACCAAAAAAAAAAACCTTACTCCCCTCTACAGCCAACAGACTCAAACAGCACAGACAGAAACCCTTGCATTCATTCTCAGTGAGACCACAAATATCCCCCCGAAAAAACCTCCCTTGCACAACGCCACCCCCTACGTGTCATTCACTTGCAGTTCCACAATGCAAGCTCCATCCGCTCCATAAAGCCAGCACAGGCATCCAGTCGCAGGCACTCACAGTCCCCATGCGCACAGGCATACACACTGTCATTGGAGGAACGGCACCCCCGCAGGAGTCCCATAATCCTCCAGGAAAAAAGCGTCGAACACCATACAGAAGAGTCTCTTCCCGTCTTCACCCAGATTTTTCCCGTTTTCTAAGATTTCTTCAAGTCTCTCCCCGCCCTCCCGCTCCTCTGTAAAAGCCTTTCAAGAGCAATCACCACAGCGAGGTGTTGGAGGCACTAAGTATGGTGCAAATAATAGCCTGCGTTGCTTCATCTTTTTCCACTGACTGGAACACGGCGGTGCCCCTGTTAACGCTCCCAAGGACACACCGGCCTCGCTGATCCCCCACAGGTCAGGACAATCAACCAGAATCATCCCACAGGGCTCTCAACACAGAGGCCATCTTAGATGTGCCTCTTCATGTGCAGCGCCAGGTGGTCAGAACGGGAGAAACACCTGAGAAGGGACAAAAGAGATTTAGCTATTGGAAGTGCCAGAAGACTCTGAACACTTAAGTTTTCATGGATTCATGCATTATTCTAAGGTGATTAGTGTGCTAGTCTTGTAATTAGCAGATAATGTAGCAAACTTTTTTTTTCCTTTCCTTTTTTCCTATCAACTGTATTCCTGTAAATTGAATGTTATTTAAATGTAAGTACAAGTATAGCGATGGCTTTGCAACCTTTTTTCCACCTGTTTGTTGGCACTTCTATGCATAAACGCTGTCAGACATCTTTAATTTTTCACTCTCATCCAGTTTGCTGTTGCAGTCTATATAGGTTTGTCTAATGCCATCATTTGTTATTGTAATGGCCACATGAGGGACGATAAAGCCATGATGGCTCACTGAGATGTTGCCCAATTTCACTCTCCGCGACCCTCTGGGTTCCTCTCTGCCATCAACCATCACTCATTCAACTGTTTGCTCAACTACCTTTCATCCGAGCCCTTAACCTCGACCCCATTCCATTAGTCCATCCTTGACCCTCCTCACTTAGATAAACTAATCTGCATACACAAGTGGTGGTCTTTGTCAGTGAATGAGCGCTCAGCGGCGAAAGTAAAGGAAGGGTGATTACAGCTTTGCTGTAGTGCTTCGAAGTTAATATTCTGGAAATATTTTGAAGGAGGCATGAAATCAAACAATAAATCACAGCACTTTGTTTGTCACAGGAAGAAAACTCCACTTCCTTGGCTGTTTGTAATGTGCCCCATGTTTAAGGTCACCCAGGTTATGAGTCAGCAATCGTGAACCTTTACTGGCTTTGCGGCGCTCTCACCTGTCGCAGTGACTGCATTTGAATGGCTTTGCTCCAGTGTGCTTCCTGAAGTGTCTGGTGAGCTCATCGCTTCGTGCAAAGCGCCACTCGCAGCCCTCCCATGAACACCTGTAGGGCTTCTCACCTGCAAGCATCAGAGAGGCATGAGGAAATTAACATTTATCAGAACTTGCACTCTTTGTCAAGACGTGGTTCAACAAAACTTTAGGAATGTAGAATTTCTGCACATGCTCGGACTTTTGGTTCTTAACAAACACATTTTTGCAGGTTTAAAGGAAATACTTCTAAATTATAGCAGCCAGTGCATAGAAATGCCTAAGCCTCTATTATCTACTGAACCTTATCTCGTATCTCCCTGTGTCCCTAATTATTTCCCCTCTGACAGGTGTCAGAGTTGCCGTAATGTCAGAATATCTGACATTTCTCAAATATGAAGCCAATATTTACACGTCCGTCTCACCCATGAGGTTCTACAACGCCGATTTCAGTGAAAACTATGATCGAGCTCAAGTAGGCACTAAGCAGATTGGGCTGACTACTGTAAGTTGAGGAGAAAAACAACCTCGTGCCTTGTGGAGTCTTGAGCGTTGTGGTATGCAGCTTTAAGGGGCTGCTCGAGTAGACGGCTTATGTAATGGGGGGGGAGAGAGAGCCGCAGGAAAAAATAGAGACTGTTCCTAATGGTCCGAAAGGCCATTAAGCATGTGGCTAACATGGTCGGCGAAGGATGCTAGGAATGCGACTTCCTCTGCTAATGGGCGGCACAGCTTGGCAGGGGTCAGAGGTGATGAGGGAAACTGCTCACATTTGAACCCCGGACCAAACACTGCAAATGTCAGATTCCCATAATTTCTTTCTTTCTTTCTTTCTGTCTGTCTTTCCTTTTTTTTTTTTTTTTTGGACACTGAATGCAAACGGCCATCTCTCCGAGTCTTTTCCCAGGGTGAAATCTGAGAACTGTTGATTTGTTTTCAGGATCCACATCCTCTGGGTGCTGCGCGGGCCACAAAAGAGCATCCCTCCCCCTCCCTTCCTCCCCCGCCTCCCTCCCTCCCTCCCTCGCTCGCTCGCCGTCTCCCTTCCCCCTTGCATGAAGTCACGTTCCTCTGTGTGAATTAGGTCACAGTTGAGGGCATTCCTGCTGACAAACTATTCAAAGTATGTGGGAGGGTTTTCAGCACTTTGAGCGAGAAATCAACACCCAAGTTCACATCGGCTGCACTTTCGCGAGGGCCACTCTTCAGGAGAGTTGATCAAGTTTTACTTTGCAAAAAAGTGGCTGGAAAACATGATGTCACAGCCTGTCAGAGCAGTATCACCCCCCGCCCCTCCCCCAGCGAGTTCACACTCATGACATTTGCATGGCAGCGATAAAAACACCTCGCTGTCAAGCGTCGTTACCTGTGTGTGTGCGCTGGTGTGCTTTGAGGTGCGAGCTCTTGGTGTACACCTTCCTGCATCCGTTGAAGTGACACCTGTGCACCCGCCTCCTGCCGTCGGGCGACGCCTCCCCGCTGGTCAGCCCCGACCTCTCCAGGGTCCTCTCCATGCCCCCAGTCCTTATTTTCCCAGGTGAGTGCAGCACAGTCTGTATCCCACTCCACACCTGGGCGACAGAGCCCTCCTTGCCCAGCTCAGGCGAGGACGGCGGCGTGCTGATGATGGCGGAGCCCAGGTCTTCGCCACCGTCTCCCAGAATGTCAGTCAAAGAGTTGGAGGAGAAGTCGAGGGTCGGGGAGAGCTCCTCGGAGCTGTCCGAGGCCTCGCTGCTGGCGTCGGAGTTGAAGCCGCCGGCGTCGAGGTGCTGGCTGTCCTGATTGTCTTCCTCCTCCTTGATGTGGGGGATCTTTGGGTCCGGCTCGTTTGACTTGTCCCCGCAGGCGAGCATCAGCTTGCTCCACAGGTCCTCCTGGCTCTCAAATTTGAGGTCGGTGGCGGAGACGTAGGGCTCGCTCTGGAGGTACCGCTCCAGCTCGAGGCATGTCTGTGTGGAGGGAAGACGAGATAGCAGTGAGTTCACGGGTGCATGGAGCCCAAGGCCTGAAACACAACGCCTCTCTCTGACTGGAAAGTCCCCAAAACTAGCCTCAAAAAAGTGATTCCCTTTCACGGGAAACACAAACTCTGGCGTTCTTCTACACACACACTGTTTATTCTTAGCAGCAGCAGCAGGAGGGGGAAATGCTGTGACACTGTAACACCACTGGCCTTGCTTCCTTCCTGCCTGCAGGAACGAGGCACGACACAATGTCCTATGCAGAGGATAGTCAAGTACGTTCGGAGGGTGCCCTCTGAGGCCATATCAGGGAAGATTACAAGCACCACATTTCCTTCTGAGAGCATGCAAGAACAAGGTGCTCTTATGCCACGAATCCTTGCGTGGTTGTGTGTGTGCGTGCGCGAGTGTGTGTAGGTGCGTGTTGGCGTTGGATCATGAAATTTACATATGCTACAGAGCCCCCCATTGGGCTAGGGAAGTGCTTGTAGATCTTTTAAATCTATCAATTATTCAACATAATGTGGATTTAATAATGCATTCGGAGGCATAGCTAGAAATAACATAGCACACCAGGGACCAAGAGGAGGGAGGTCTGGTTCACGGGGGTCCATAAAAAGCCTGGCATGAATACTGCAAGAGCTGCTGTGGATTGTGGGCTTATTTTTCTTTGAAAAGGAAGTGAGAGAGCACTTCCTCAACTCAGTGCCGTCAGTGAGCACAGGCCAGATACGAGGGCGCTAACAGGCCCCTACAACTTCCTAATGAAGCAGATTACAATTTACAGCCAAATTTGTATTATAATTAGAGTGAACAGACCAGTGGCATCACCCCCTGAGGTCACATGATGGTTAAAAAGTGAACTAATAAGAAGAAAAATCTCTTTTTTAAAAGACTTTTTCTGGCTTTTATTAAAGCGTTTCACCTCTTCAGACCTCTAAGATTATTCAAATGAGACTGAATGAAAAGGGGATCTCCCTGTTTCCCTGCTCACAGCTCAGAGTCATGAGAGCTACGTCAGTGGATTATTAAAAAAAAAGTGTGCAGACTCGTGAGGTAGCCTTGATTCATTTTGTAGAAACACAATATCAATATAAAAGACAAAGAAAGACAAACATCAACAATGATAGAAATCTTATAGCAACACCACGATGGTTTCTAAATGTCCATAACGCAGTTTTTATGCACTTTAACTCAGGAACAGACGGACTTTTCTCATGTCTTAGGCAGGAAAAGGTCACCGCTCATCACAAACACACTTTCTTGATATGTTGTAGTAATTCGGTAATGAGAGAGAATGTACTGAAGACAAATGTTTCTCGTCAGCAGTGCTGGATGAATCCCAGGCGAGCTTTAAATGCCTGGGAGGGCGACTTGGCCCGGCGCCCGAGGAGATCTGATAGACGGAGAGATAGAAGAAGAGCGAAGCGTGTTGCCAATTTAATTCATTTCACTTCCGAAACGCGAACAAGGAGCGACTTTAGCCCTCCCCTCGCTCCCAGCATAAAGCTCCGCTCTTCTGTCATCATTGTCGAGCCAAATTGGAAGAGAAATCAGTCTCTCTCTCTTTCTCTGTCAGTCTGTCACTCTCTCATCTGACTGTGTGTGTGTGTGTGTGTGTGTGTGACAGAGAGCAAAAGCGAGCGAGAGACAGAGAGGTAGGGGGAGAGGGAGAGAGAGAGAGAGAGCAGGAGAGGAAAGGAGGAGGAGATACGCGCAAAGGCGCACGGCTCGCCATTCAGTCGCTAAATTTGCAACACGGCGTGTTTTTATTTTATCACGAGCCGATGTGCAGTACACAACATGCAGCCACGAGCCGAAAATATCCACAGGCGTGTTTTCAGTGGCGAAACGTCACCAAAACGGCTGTAAGCACGATAAAACATATAAAAACATTGTAAAACTCACAAAACACTACAGGATCGTTGTGAATATTCAACATTTCAATGAAATGGAGCCTAAAAGCTTACTGTTTTGCATCACAGGCACACTGACAAATCTTATGGAAATGTCACAGGAACATTAACGCGATCTGTCATTAAGGAACTTGAATTACTTCCCTATAAACGCATGCAAGTCGGCTTTTAACGGGGAAATCGCCAGGCATTGTTGCACCAAATCAAACGTGCACTTCCATAAACAACTTTGACATTTGCACGTCCACACGCAGCTGTCAGCGGAAAACAAGTTTACCCGAAAAATCGCAAAGCGCAAAGCGCACGCATTCCTCGCGCTTCCCCCTTTTGCAAACAGACGCACGCGAGCCCGGGACGAGCTGTCAGGCTGCGCGCTCAGGTGGAGGTGTGCTGCTGTGTGCATGCGTGGTGGGAGAATGACTCGTTTACCTGCTGCCAGTACTCTTCCAGAGACGGTAAAGCTGAAAAGTATCCGGTGTCGTGCACAATCTGGAGCTCCTGGAAGATGCTACACATGGGGATGACATCCATTTCACTCCTAAGATGCAGCCACAAGTAGAGGCGAATTCAAGCTTGTCGGGAAAACGGAGCCTGCTGTGTTGAGAGAGACACTGGAGTCTTGGTTGTATTTGCATGTATAATAGTCTAGAGTCGTGCGCTTTCACTGGAGGTTTTGAGCGTGTGACGCACCGAGAGCGCACAACACTGAACTCTCCAAAAGTCCGTCAGCGCACTGTAAACTTCCCCCCCGATTCAAAATTACAGACAAACCCACCCCCATGTGATTACATTACGTTTCGGCACGTCCGCCAATGGGCTCGCAGGAGCGTATCACCCGCCTACCAGACCACCCCTGGCCAATGCCGAGCCAGAGCCGACTCATCCTGTCTGTTGTGGTTGGCGCGCGGGCCGAAGCGTCCCCGGCTCCCATTGGGCCAAATCGGTGCTATTTTTAGAGCACTATATAAGGCACTCCTGTCTTACCGAAACGAGGAAGTCGAGTTTTCGACCGATTCAAATGTGAGCTTCAGGTCCTCCGGAGCGGCGGGCGGCCGCAGGAGGAGACGCGCAAGGCTGCTGGCGTGGCTGCGAGGCTCCGCGCCTCGGTCTCTAAATAGACACACACCACCGTTGTCGTTTCATCACACTCGCACGCACACACACACACACACACGCACACACACACCGCGGACATCTCTGCTCTCGGCGACTCGAGGTGCGAGTTGCTCGAGAGGGAAGTCTGCAGAGAAAGGCTCACATTGATCCAGTGTTTCTGCAGCCCGTAAAGCTCAAAAACCGGTGCGAGAACAATTTTCGGCGGTGCCTGCGAACTCCGGGGGATCGTCAAAGATCTGATCAATTTCTGTGTCTGTGAAACAAATCAGACAAGACTTCTTCTTTTCATGGCCGTCCAGAGATCCATGAGGATTATTATGAGTCTCCCCGTGACAGTGGAGACAGTTTAATAAGCTATTAAGTTATAATAGAGTTGCCATAAAGATGATTATTCACAAAATGCTGTGCAGGTTATTGTAGTGGCAGCAGCTTGAGGCACCTCATGAGGGACAGCTTTGCTTCTGCTGGAGATGGTGTGCGTGTTTGTGCGCGTGTATCTTACTCTCCCATCACCTGTGGCTCTCCTTTTCCACGAAAGACTGCCTACTTCTCTCGCAACAAAGCGTGTTTACTATTCTTGATTATGATCACGAAACCACATCGCCGCTGTGCTTGTTTCCTCTAGAAGCATGAAAGGTGCCAAAAAGAAGAAAAAAAAGGGAAGAAAAGCGCGGGCCACCGACAGTGTATGACGAGAGTGTCTAATACGAGATCCCAATATATCTCACAGCTCTAATGACATGTTATAAATATACACTGGCAATCTTCCAGTAATATATTTGCCTTTTTTTATGTAGATGATCATTGCTCTGCAGTGATCAGTGCTCCCCCACTTCCTTTCCACCCAAGATCAAAGAAGCATGAATATTAATCAGAGGTAATAGGCCTACATGTTGATATATGAAGAGATTTATGTCCTAGATGTGTGCTCTGCTTCGGGCTTAATTGTGCTGTTAGCATTAAAACTTCATTTGCAAAATGTCATATCTGCTTTGGGAAAAAAAAAAAGAAAAAATCTCAATGGTTCATTATTCTGTGGCTTTAAAATACAAGTGATCCAGCATGTGAAATAATCAAGCTTTTATTTTGGGAGTAAGTGAGGGGTTAAATTGCCTATTTCCATTCGGCAAATATGATAAATATTACTTTAAGTACTTTGGAACTGTGCTCTGTATCAGTTGTCAGTCTTTCCAGTGAAGAATGTCTTATTTAATCTTACTCCATCAGTCAAAACACGATGACTAAGCTCCCCAACGCCTAACATACAGGACATGTGAGTAAAACTACATATCCAGTTGCATAAGATGTGGGATAAAGTTGAATTCAAGCGGAACAACAGCGGCATTGACGAGTTAAAGGCAGGCGATGTGACAAACAACATATTTGGAACAGAGCACCATTGTTTGACCCATCGGCCGGGCCGAGCGCCTCCACAACGGAGTCTCTTTTGTTGCGATCTCAGCTGTGGGCACATTTGCAGCACTCAGCAGCATCACATTTTGTCATGAGTCTATGGGGTCCAGGGGACAGAGAGCACATGGACAGCTCTCTGGTGTAACCCAGATGATAAGTAATAGAAGGGAAGAGTCATGCTTCCCTAAAGCATTGATGATTCATTGTTGACCTGAAGCAGTAGAAAGGGACAATAGAAGCATTTATATCAATGCACACACTATATGGACTTCTTTCTATATGCAGCAGCTAAGTGCAAAAGGTTTTTAGAGATTCATACTGTGCCTCAGTTTAACTCTGAATTATTGACAAAACATGCATCAAAATCATTATTCTTTCCTTGGTAAATCATTGGCTCAACAACTTAACAGACTAAGGCTAACACTTTAACATATATTGATTAATGGACATATAACACCACAGGCGAGTCACCCTAATTACCAATTTCCCACTTGTTAATATTGCAGATGTCAACATCCAAGTCATAATGACAACTGGTAAACTCATTAACTTACTTTACTAGAAATCAATATATTCAATCATTGTTTATTCAGGTGAATGAATGCATAATGTGCAGTGACAGATGTCTTTGGAACGGCACTAAACTTCATACGGTTGTAATTAACTTCATAAATATTCTCGCTGTCGATATGTTTTATTTTTGCAGTTGCTGAGTAGCTCCTCCAGTTTATTTGCGCATTGCAATGTGGGACAGTTGTGCCCAAATTTTGTGTACACACTGTTCTGACTTTCACAACACTGAACCTATTCCTATTCCTACCCTATTCTGAACCTGCATAGAATTCACATGTTATATGAAGCCGGGACACAGATCATGTTGGCCTCATTCTAATTCAGGGGCATGGTTATTTATTTTCTATACACATGTGAATTTATATGTAATGCCTGAAACAACAGTACACCCAGGGTGCAAACGTTTAAACCTGACTTCCATTTATTATTATTATTATTATGGTGGCTTTTTCATGTGTCCGTATGTTTCTGCAGACTGTCACCTCGAGGATGTGACGCACTCACTGGCTAGTATTTCTAAAGAGACACCTTTGTCACTGAAAACCTTCTGCGTTCGGCTGTGAAACTCTCTATTTAGTGTCTCTAAACCACAACCATCACGTCAAATTCCTGCACGTCTGTTGCTCGTGGTTGAAGAAGTCGCCGTGACTCTGACGCAAAGATAGCATGAGTCATACGACCGTATGGAAGTAGTGCAGTTGCTATGAAGCAGTGACTGATGCTGGTGGCAGTGCACGTGGGCTGCCGGTCTATGACAGGATGAATCCATAGCAACAAAATAATGAGTATAAACAGCATGTAGATAAGCAGCGCTGCTCTGGAAATGTTCAGGCCTTGTTGTATTTGTGTACGTCACATGTGAGATGGTATCGTCTAGGTTACTTGTGTTGTGTTATACTCGCCTGGCTCAATAATGAATTAATCAAACAATATTGGTGTATCAAAATGGATATTTATATCATGTTAGAGCAACACAACATCAACAAACAGAACAAGGGGACAGAGGCAGATATTATATTAACATAATTTTATATGCATATCATTTTATGTACTAGGGTTTGTTTTAGATTTGATGTACATTTATACTACAATCTGATCTTGGAACAGTATCCAAAACCTCAACTTTTTATCATTAATACCACAGCTGGAAACCACCCATGATGACCCAGCACAGATATGCTTTAGACACAGACATACCGTATGTGTACATAGGCCACAAAGTCAGAGACCAAAGAAAATGTCAGGAATCAAGCAGAGAAAACAAATGGTTGCTGTTTCTCATCCAGCACACACAGTTTAAAATCCTGCATTTGGAAACAATGCCAAAAAATGGTCACTCACATTTAATTAGCTGTCCTAAAATTCTTTGCACAGCAGATAATGGCCAGTTCTTAATTTGCAAACAGTGTCTGGTGCCTGATTGGAAATCCACGGGCGCAATTAGGCTAAAAAAGTTTTGTTGTTGCCATTTTGAGAGACTAGTCGGATAGCATAATAACAAAAGACAAATGATTTAGAAGCTGTGCATGCTGTTGTGCCTACATTTTTGATTGATCGTCGAGTAAATGTATGCCATTTGGTGGGATTACCATTTGGATGCATGAGCGAGTTGATTTCGCTAACATATTCAGTGTGTGGCACCCCAACTGCCTGTCACTTGAATCTCATCGAAATGCAAAGATATTCAGAGCGAAGAAAAGTACAGTATGTAGAAGCGTGGAGCAGGCACGATGAGCAGCAGTCTGTGGAGTGACTCTGCAGCAAAAACAAGCACAGTTAATGTAATTGGTTCATTACATCACATGTCTTCGTGATCTTGGGTTTTGATGCGCTGCAGATGAATCAGAATCATAAGACCTCAGTCGTTACAGGGAAAGGATTCCTGTCTAACAGTTGCGGCAAACATATGACGGGAATGCTGCTTCATATCCCGAGGAAACTAAATGAGACACATTCTCCCCTTGTTCAGCACCTGCACAGAAAGTGTTTTTGAGCAAGGTTTTCAATTCCCAGCAGTCCACAAATGAGGTAATTATGCTGGATGACCTGGGAGAATCTGAAGCTCAGAGCTGAACACGAGCAGGCAGACTCAGTCCGCTTTCTCTGGATGAGTAATAACTGTAAGGGGAATCAGCAAAGATCCTAAGTGATGTTTACGTGGTTGCTTGAAAATAAAAGCCTTGGTGGCCGTGACTAAAGCAATATTCAAAACACAACCAAATAAAGGCAGAGAAGAGCTTCTCTAAGTCGCCACATTTTTGAGGGGTTTGGTGAAGTTACGTAGGCATCCAAAAAGAAATAAGCCTCACTTACAGTATGCTTGTGTGTTAAGGCGTTTGGCATATAGAAGTAGAGCCTACAGATGTAGTCGCTGTAGCTGTGCTGTAAGCCGCATGATGGCAACCACATGTGGAGGCTATGCCATTTACAGTGATACCATATGGACAGTGTTGTCAGATTTGACTGGCACCAATCATCACTCAATCATCAGAGCCACAAACCTGCGATTTTCTACTGTGGATGTCTTCTTTTTCATCCATCCAACATCTTTTGCTACAGATCTAAATTTCATTTGTTTTTATCTGTCAGACTAGTGAACTCAATGCTCTGGCTCAGTTCAATAATAGGTTTGTTTTAATATTAGAAGATTAATACTTTCACAGATTAATATTAGAGGATGGACAGGTGAGTTGGGGACAAAATGTTGTCAAAATTACCATTAGAGCTGTGAGTGGTCAGTTGGGCTTGTGTATTCACCAATGAGTTTGTTGTTGATAGTGAGGAGAACATAACGGAAGTTGAATAAGAAGGCTCAGGAAATTTCTTTCCACTTTCTGCTTTCCATGATTTTCAATCTCTACCACGAAAACAAAATGTATCAAGACATTTACTATGGCTATAGGCCTTTTCAGTAACTTCAGCTAGGCAAGGCAAACTGTAACACTGTTGCACTGTCACTAAGTAACCCGAGGAAAATAAACACATTTTGAGCCCATATAAAAAGCTTGACAATGAAGATCTCATCTTTCTAGCTTCATCCCATAAATCATGTTGTCGTTATCTACAGTGGGACTGTTGTACACCAGGGAGCACAACTATAAATCTGGCAGCAGAAAGAGAATGACTAATGCCTAATCTTTAAAGGGAAAGCAAATTTACACTTGTTTTTATATATATATATTTTTTTTTTTTTTGGCAAATCAATAAAGAGGTAATTATCTATACTGTCATTTCAAAAGAGAAAATACATGTGGAAACACAATGAAAATGATTTCCATTTAAGTAGAGAGTATTAAGGAATGGAAGGTTATATGCTAAAACACCTAATCGGAGGTAGGTAGGCGATACAGTTCACATGTCTTTGGGGCTCTTGCGTTTTTCACCATGACACACAGCATGGCCATTTTAAGCCACTTAATTGAAGTCGCATGATTCTGATGAAATGAATCAGTCATGCTATGTATAGAAGCACAATACTGTGAGAGCCTATAGGAGTTACCCACAACGTCCATGTGTGAGACATGAACACAAAGAAAGGTCAATTCTGCCACGTTTCCCACATCTATCAACTGTACATTAGATGAGTCATGACTCTGCTTCATCCTACCTGACGAACACGTCATCTGTTCATCTCGGAGATAGGGGCCAGGTTCAGATGACCTGACTACAGTATGTTAACCATTTGCTGGAACGTTGCATTCTGGGTTTGAGCGTCCCAGGGGAGCACTAAAGCGGCGATCCAGCAGAGCGAGAGAGGAAATGAGAGCCGTGGAGAGACAGATAAATGCATAGGGAGGGCGAGTGCCTATACCTATGGCTTGGCAAGTACAGAAAGCTTTTAAGTGACGTAACACGCACTGTGTGTACAATTGTTGCCGGTGACATCATTTCTTAAAAGCGAGAGCCCAGGACGCATTCCCAGCCATCGGGAAAATGCTGTGAAAATGTGTCGAGTCCCAGAGCATTCGCCAGACGCTTGGGCGCAATTGATGTTGAACTGAATGACTTTTTTGTGTCTGATGCACTGCTTTACACTCTGCCTTGCTACAGGCTTGGGAAAAACAGAAGTGGTGTAGCAAATGTATTGATGTGCTAATCACTGTGTGATGTCATCTGGCAACCTCTTACCAATGGCTACTCTTAACAAAGGAGTGAGCCACATGTGCCCTCTGGCAGCCATAATGCGTTGGAGGGCAGCAGCAAAAGTGTGTACTGCAGTCTTAAACATAGATCAGAACAGACATTGCTTAGTTTGGCACTTTCTTTCACTTCACTACTAATATAAAACATGACAAAAAATGATCATTAATACGACATTATACAACACAAAAATCATTGATGATAAAAGGTAACATGGTTCAACCAGGAGAGAGCAACAAGATAATGATTCACACACATTCACTAGTGCAGTTGGTGTAATAGACGAATGATAAGGTGGTACTATTGCATAAATCTGATGGGCAAACATAGCGAGTTGCCAGGTCTGAGACCCACACGAGCCCACTGCTAGCCTCCACACAAACAGAATGGTCTACTTAAAACGAATGAAGTGCTGTGTTTTTCTTTGGGTTTTTTTCCACAGTATACATACGCTCTTGTATGCTCCAGAAGCCTTCACTGTCTTCGGCCGATTTCAATGAACATGACTGGCCATGAACGGCTGGTCACATTACTGCAACACAATAGTGCTGTTCTGCCATGCAAGACAAAGCTGTGCAGGGAGCACGTTTTCTGTACTTCAGGTGGGAATTGATGATGATTGACGCTTGTGACTTGGGGCCCGCAAAATGTCTGCACGGGTATGCAGGCTAAGTAAGGCAGGCTGGAGAGTGAGGCTGTAAGTAAACTGGCATATAAACCAGTATGAGAAGCAAGTGTGGGGGTGGGCATGGGGAGGTCAGATGATGAGAATGGGCAGGAGAGGCGGGATCTGAAATGACAGGAGAGTTGGAGCAAGCAAAAAGAGAGCAGACAACAGAGTGAATAGTAGAGCTGGCTGAAGTTGCGACAACTATTTTGCACCTAACATACTCCTCTCCTGTAGAGTTTTAGTACAGGTACCTCTTCATACATGTGCTTGCTCAGCTCACTCTCTGTGTATACCTGTAATGAAAGAGCCATTTACTGAAATAATCAATGGTGGCTGGAGTGAATTATGCTTCGGAGGATCCAGTCACAGCTGACTGTGAGTCATTTCGGTCTCATGACCGGCTGCTCTGTGGAAACAGAAGCATCCACTTTTACCTTGACTGATAAACCATGAAGTGTGTCAATCTGCTAAATTTCTCTGGTTTGGTCCACGGGCGAAAAACATCACAACACTGAATACTGTGCTCCTACAGATATGACACAGGGTGACCGAACGGTTACAGAGAACAGCCAAAAGCCAGCGGGTCACAAGTTTGATTCCTGTGAGGGGCCAATGTCACTGTGCAGAACGTAAGCGTTTGGTTACATTTGACTGGACAAAATGTGACTATTATTTAATATGCTTGTGGTTTATATAATCTAAATTGTTTACAAGTGGTTGTGGGTTTTGTTTTATTTTGTGTTATGTGCCTAGAGTCTGTGCACCCATGGAGTTTGGGTGGATTCTTCCACCGCAATAGTGAAAATGAACAATTCAACAATCTTCGAACGAGATGGTGAACCATCCATTCCACGCGATTGCATCAGCCAAACGTGCGAGATATAAAAAAATGTAAAAGATAAAGTATTGATTTCAGTTTAGGGGAGCACGGTCTGCTATCATCAGTGAGCGCTGAGGTCAGTTGTTTTAGGTTTGCTTTAACTCTGGGGATTTATCACCTCTGTTGAATCGCAGTGAGAGAGAGAGAGATAAATTGAATGCTGATCCTCGGTGGAATAAGAAAGCAGCTTCACTCCAAAGTGAGATATATGTGAGATATCAGTCGGTGCATTTAATCCTTAGAGTGTGATTGAGGGCCAAAATGTAAACACCCACTTATCGCCAATTATTATTGAGGCAACTTGAGTTCTTGGTTGGGAAAGTGAACACTTTCCACTGACGTTTAAAACAAATTCTTCAAATATTTCACCTCATTTATGTTGGTAGACAGTTTTGAGACTCAACACGTTTGCAATCTGTTGCACATTTAGGACTTTTCTCTGCAAATCATACCTGCTCTAAAATCCCATCTTCTGTCCTTGTTTTTCTGCCATAAAAATTAAACAGTGGACAGTCGTAATAACACCAGTTAAGTGCATGTTGTGCCGTAATGAAGCCGAGAGCCCATCATTTCCACAGCGGGGCCAGTTCTCAAAGACAGGCTCAATTTGGTTCCTCATCTCCATTATTGGCCCCGCACTTATAGAGCGCCTTGAATTAATGAGTCGAATCATCAGAATCTCAACCTAACAAAGCAGAAAAAAAAGATGAGAGCAGGTTTGAAATGACTAAACGGCACCTCGGGAGTTTATGACTGAATGATATGAATGAAATTTGTGCAGGGTCTGTTAATCCTGGTAATGTACAAAAAACGATTTGTCCATAATGGTTTGTGTTATATTGCGCCAATGCTTCATCACTTTCAAGTATTAGGTTGTAAATGCTTTTAAAACGTAGGTACACTTAAGTACTTACCTTATTCATCATGAAATATACAATTACATCAAGTCTTCAAACACCAGAGTCGCATTTTTGCTAATCATCCTTTTCCCTGAGATCTATTTAACAGCAGCTGTGTGAGACAAAATGCAAATGGAGTCACCGGCACTATAGAGAGCTAAAAATGATTTGTGGGTTACAAAAACCTGCACGTACGGTCCAAGTAGCACACATCCTGTTGTTTCGCGAGAGGAAGGAAGCCGCCGTATCCCTGCAAATGGGAAATGCAGAGGACGCAGATGAATTGATAGGAAAAACAGGTAGTGGAAACAAACATTAGACAGTGCAGCTCAGGATATGGCAGCAGTGTGGAGAAGATGGAAAAGGTAGAGGGATACTTAAAGGTCTTTGCTTTGAGGCATTTCACTTTACATGTCATATTCCAGTTTTTTTTCTTCTTTGTTTCTTTTTATTGTGCCATCTGACCTGTCTAAGTGGCAGAATGATGACGATTTTGTTCCATGTATCTTCTCCAGGTTGGAATTAAACAGAGGCGGATCACTACAGCTTCTTTAATCTTCCCACTGATGAAAAAACTGTTCAATGAAAAAAAAAAAAAAAAAAAGATGGGTGTGAATAAGGCCAGACGTTGCAGTGGTTAGCGATGTCGCCCCACAGCAAGAGGGTTCAAACCCAGCCAGGCCTTCTGTATGGAGTTTGCATGTTCTCCCCCATGCATGTGTGGGTTCTCTTCGGGTTCCTCGCACATACCAAATACAGGGTGTGTAGCTCACCCGCAACCCCAGTGCAGGATAAGCAGTAGAAGATGAGTGAAGATGAGAGTGAATGAGACCTTCCTTTATCATCATGCCTCTATTACTTGCTACAGAAGGGCCCTTCAGTCTGCATTCAGACTACTGAGTTTTATTTCAACCTTTGTTTATACAGAGAAGTTTGGCTGACCATCTACATTCCCTTTTTTAAACTTGTTCATTCATGCTGGGCACAAGGTCCTCCTCATTGTCCCCATTCAACTCCAACTCCAAGTCCAGCATGCTTGAGGAGTGTACATCATGGGAGTTTTTTTTTTTTTTTGCTGCCCTTGTCCTCCCACTCAGCCCAGCCCCGGCAGCTGTGAATGTGATGATAGGAGTGAATGACCCCAGAGGACCCCGCGCGACCCACCCCCATTCAGATCTCCACCACGGCTGCCATTCCATAATGCGGACAAACAGGAACGTGACCCCTTCCTTCCCACTGTAACCCAGACTTGGAACCCAGCCTTCCCCCAACCCCCCCACCTTCCTCTCCACTCCAAGGGGAATCCTCCACCCGATCAGCGGCATCTCACATCCTGTCTGACTGACTCATGCAAAGAGAAAAGACAGAGTGTAGAAGAGCTACCAACGCTTAAAGCTATTCAATGCTAACTGTTAAAATGTTTCTGCAAATGTGAACTCCACATTTCCCATATTTTAATTAAATAATGATTATAACAATAATTATACATTTCATCTTTCCTTCCACGTCA
This sequence comes from Haemulon aurolineatum, assembly GCA_038406115.1. NCBI lineage: Eukaryota > Metazoa > Chordata > Actinopteri > Lutjaniformes > Haemulidae > Haemulon > Haemulon aurolineatum. The sequence goes on from JBCAUF010000036.1 coordinate 8,913,366, forward strand.
CAGGATTGCAGAGTGAGCCACAAAGAGGCTCCCCTGGAGGCAGCAGGGCCTAAGGCCCAGACTCATTGATTCATGAAAGGTTTGGTCAACAACATGGCCAAACCAGAATGCCGTAGAATTCCCTAACAATGTGCAAAGGCTGGAAAGCTGCCTAATGGCGCTGGCAAAAAAATGAATCCTCTTTGCGTCTGTCGTGGTCATGCATATTCAAATTATGTGTAAATCATATTATAATCTCATAATAGCTATTTGTAGTGGAAGCCCTCCAAACCAATTGCCAAATTCATTTACACTTTGCCACACAAACTCCCATAGCGTTTTGCATTTAGTTATTTCTTGAAAAAAAAAAAAGAGGTTATGAAGGTATAAAGAGGAGGATGGCAGGGCATGACGATGCCAGTTTTTAAAGCTGAAGCAATTTGCGCTTGTGGTCGGTGAGGAAGACGACTAATAGCTGCTGGATTGATTCCCTCTGAGAGCTTGTTTGCACCACAGCGTGATTCACAGTTCTGTTTTTTTTTTGCGAGCCAGAAAACACTCCTGTGGGCTCAGCACAAGGAAATAAAGGCAAAATTGCAAATTGCCCTCACAATACAATCTTTAACCTCTTACAGATTGGATATATCTCCGTCGGTGAGTTTGGGTGACTTTCATGCACTGCTCAACCCCCCCCCCCCGCCCCACTCATTCTAGTCATAATTAAAACCTGGGATACACACTTTGTCACTGCACGGTTTGAGTTGTGTTTGCCAACTGAACCTGCCCCGCCAGATGCCAGTATGATAAAGCAAACATACTGTATAGTCCTGTTTGAGATTTCAAGTATAAATAAACAATTACAAGAGGAAACCCACTGCAAGTTCGCTTATTAGATGCGCTGCTGTAACATCAGGTCAGGATTTTGTCTTTGCAATCTGGCTTTCCTATAAATGATTTTATGCTTTCCCCATCGCCTCCTGGTATATTAATCCCATCCAAATTTATTTTTTTCTTAAGGGAGTTCAGCAAGGTTGCTTCCTGCTGACGCTGGAGTTTAAAACTTCAGCATCCTTAAGTTGAATGTTCTCAACACACAATGCCATCTTGCTGGTTGAAATGTTGTCTTTTAAAGATAATCAGTCAAGATGTGTGAGATGATCTCTTTCTTTTGCCTTTTTTTTTAATTTATGATGAAACTCGTTTACATTCTTGCAACAGTCTAAGTGTTGCCCAAGCAACCATCCGATGAAGTCCAAATTAGTGATGTCATGCCGTCATATTTCCCCTGAGCTCATAACTGATAATCTCGCAAATTATAGGCTGACTCTTGCAGAATGGCAACCCGGCTGTCCATTTCAGTGGGGAAACCCCCTCAGTGTAAATGCATGCTCTCCAGCTCAGAGCAGCGGCACGGTTCTGGTCACGTGTTGCGACAGTATGAATCACTCCACTGCAAACAGTGAATGAGAGAGCTCAGCGGGAATAATAGAGCTGTATTTACACAAGCTGTGGGTTTTAATGTCAGGGTAATCTTGGGCGTTTGTGAGTCACTCTGTCCTTAAACATGTAGTCGCTGCAGCCGCATGGGTAACTAGGCAATCATGTCGGTTTGTCGGAGTTCTGTGTGAGTCACACCAGTCAGGCCGAGCGAAGTCTGAGTACTTCTCGTGTTTAGAGCAAAGCAGTGTGGCATTCCAAAGTAATGGACTCTATATTGGGCTCTGGGGATTGTGTGTGCGAGTGTGTTTCTCAGTATGTGGGCTGGTATGTCGATTCAATTGCATGTGGGAGCATTTTGTGTGTATGTCTGCGTGTGCATGTTTGATCTCTTATAAGAATGGCAACCATTTGTGTTTGTTTGTACCACCCTGGCTCACACTGACAATGAACACTGTGATCATAGGCTTGTGTGTAGGTCGTTCTGTGTGTGTGTGTGTGTCTGTGTGTGTGTACTTTTGTGTGTCTGTGTGTGGCCAGTGTATGCTGAGGCAACCAGTGTGGCAGCAGGGCGCTCCCCAGAGCCACCCAGTCTAACAAATAAGCTCTGCTGTGTTACAGCTGCTGTAGGAGAGTGCAGACATGACCCTGCTGAACTGTACTTCACTACACACTGGCAAAACGTGTGAATGGGATATAAAACAGTAGCAAAATTCCCTCAGGTTGAATTCACATGGTGCCCTTGGGCAAGACACTCAATTCAGGACTGCACAATACAGAGACTTTGTGTTCAAGTTTATTTTCATGTGCAAACTGCATGTTCAGGCTTTAAGCATAAAATAGCACTAAGAAAAAGTAAATGTTTAAATATTTAGTTCAACTAAGACAGCAATGATTCTAAATTTAGTGTTGCTGTGTCACACACATGCAACAGAGGGGATGATAACATAACTTCTTAGGTAGCATTAGATAACTGTTTTGAATTTGTTTTCCTTACTTGTTCAGTTTTGTTTTGTTTTTTTTTTCAGCTACTGAATGACTGCGGTTGCTGTTTCAAAAATTAATTAATACTAACCTCAGGTAAAATGTTTCAAGACTAATTCAAGGCTTCTTCCGACGAAGTAAATTTGCATCTCGGGTTTGCATAGAGTTCACTTGTGGTGAACTTTGACTAGTGAAGTCACGTCCTCAACCCATAGCGCAGAGGTGTGTGTGGTTGCCCCCATCAAACCGACGACAAAGCAGCACACTGTTTTCTGTGTGTGCCACATCCTGCACTCTGTGTGACCGTACCCTTAACCACACCAACTTCGGGGGCTTGGGATTGGTGTGTTTGGTGTGGGCACAGGTGTGGTGTGTTGCACTGTGGCCACACCCAACAGTGATGTCAGAGCGTACAGACACACCCTCGAGTACACTTACACACCAGGGAGTGTTAGGTTACTTTTTAATCTGCGGATTAAAATCTTCTCTTAAATATTCACACAATGTTACGGTTATTGAGCAATTTTCCAAAACATCATGGAAACAGAGACTCTGCTTGGTTTCCTTGAAATTAGGGGATTTTATCATTAATCTACTCTTCAGGTTGAGATCATTTTCCAAATGACTTGTACGCAATACTCTACTTCTTCATGACAAATTTGGATGTACCTTTCCTTGTTATTTATGTGTATGTAGTATGACCACTTTTACTGAGGAAAAAAGGTGCGAGTTCTTCCAGGGTGGCCTGCAGCAGCAGGCTGTGGTTGTACCTGGCAGAGAGAGCCGGGTTGCATTGTGTGTAACTTCATGAATGACAAGCAGAAGTTTGAAAAAAGGGTGCATGCTCAGCAAGGTTTCCCTGTATAAAAAAAAGGTTAGAAAATATTTCTGGCGAGTGCACAGTATAATGGACAATTGACGGGCCACCGTCAGCAATCGCAGGTCTAGCACCTCTCTCGGTAAAATAAGGGGAAACTGTCTGGTTGTTAACTCCTAGTGAGCGGTGTGTTAGGCGTTCAGTGTGCTGAAGTGTAAAAGTCAGACACATTTATTGCAAATCAAATTTTTTCGCTGCATCGACATGAGTTTCAAAGATAATGCCAAGCTATCAAGACCACCAACTGCTTATTACCACTCCTCTATTAGGCATGCACATAAATTAGTTCAAGGTAAAACCACAGAGGGGTTTCATTTGCTGCATGTAACGAGAATTAAATATTCATGGCGCCTTAAATGCACATTAATCAGCATCAATAAGTGTTAATTAGTATTGAGTAACATTTACCTTGTTAATCACCCAAAAGCCATGCGCCCACGGTGGAAAATTCATTTTCCGACTCCTGTGGTCGTGTCATGCGGTGTTACCCACAATGCAGCGTGATGACACTGCCAAAGGCTTACCGGGGCAGTCTGTCACTTTGTCCTGATTTCCGTGCCTCGTCCACACCAAAGCCTCCGCTCATGTTGACTCTTGCACATTCAAAAGTGTCAAACGCTCGAGATGACACACTTCGACACCCACTGCGCTCCTCTCACTTCTCATTTTCTTTTAAATCCAGAGGACAAAGCATTTTTGTCTTTATTCAACCTTTATGTAACCAACAGTCATATGGAGGGTGACAGTTGTTCTGGTGAGGAGCGTAAAAATAGACCCACATGAAACCTGCAGATAAACAAGCAAAACAATACTCAAAATACTTTAAATGCATGGTGTCAGCACAGAGAAAAAGGTAGCTGGGTCTCAGCCTGGGTAAATCTCAGCTAAAAACAAAGTCAAGCCAGCTCCTTGTGGAGTCTGCCTCAGGTTCCTCCATAATCAGTTTAACAGGCACAAACAGAGACCAGCGCTCGCCTGCATTAAATCATTTTGCAGCGAATACACACTTTAATAAAAGCGTGTGTGTGTGTGTGTGTGTGTGTGTGTGACTGTGTGTGTGGCATGTGGCGGGTGGATGGTGCCAGGCAGGCTGGATCGGCACAGGACGGAGTGACACCGGTGGCAGGCTAATGACACGAGCTTCAAGCTGTTCTCACACCTGCCATAGATCTACCTCGTTCACTTGACATTAACATTGAGTGTAGGGGCCAGCTCAGAAAAAGCACACCAAGCCGGTCATGCGAATACAGCAACACGTGCAGGAAGCGACACACCGTTACATCCACAGACTCTTGATCGCACACACACACACACACACATAAACAAACAAATAGGCCATTATCCTTGAGAGCCCAATTAGGTAGCAAATGGGAGAGCTGAGTTGTTAGTGGAAGAGAGCAAAGCGCACATGATTGGATGACGTGACTGGGCAAAGAGTGTGAAGGTTCAAAGTAACATTTAAACGCTTAACTTTTGCTAACATGCTGTAATTGCACAAAGATTCCCTTACAGCTGATTTAGGTGTAATTTAATGTTTAATGGAAAGTCTTCTCATCCATGTTGCAGCATAAAACAGCACCCGATCCCTCAAATTAGTCATTTGAGCTCTCAAATTACAAATAATTTCCCCAAATTACTACTTTGTGCACTCAGTGTACACACCATCTCACTTAAGTGATTTGTACTATGGAACTGCATACCCCCATTTGTTCTCTCAAATGAATAATTTGTGCCTCCAAGCAATGCCCTTCAATTTCTTAAAGCTGCAAAAATCTGTTTTATATTATCAATGGGTCATACAGCTGGTGAAGAGAGTTTGTGGAGACCAAAACAGAGCTAAAGGAGTGATTAATGGATTTGAATTCATCAGGAAGCCACTCCACATAATTGCTAACGTTCCTCTGGGTCAGCATGAATGTGTAATTCAAATAACTGTTGCCGGTATATCTGCAACAACAAAAAATGGATGAGGTGATAGTATATCGGTGTTGTGTCTATGGCTTGTTATGCTGCTCCCGGCTGGCCAATTAAATCAATCAATGAATCCCACTTTGAGTCATTTCTCCGCATTGTGTTATCACTTTCTTTTCAGTTTTTCAGTGAAACTCCCAACCTCCTCGCTGGAGGAACACAACTTTAGATTTCTGCTTATAATTTCAGGAATTACACTATATCAGACATCTACAAGTGAAGAGAAAAGGTAGGGTGTGATGGTGGTGGATAACAACAAGCTGTTCCCAGTTCATCTCCGCTGACATCCAGGATCTGGGGTCTCTGGTGGTCCACAACATGTTGCATGTGGTTCTCCTCTCCTTTTATCATGGCCCTCTTTGCTTCAGCATTTTATTTTTTCATAATACACAATGATTATACTTCACTTTCCATAATTGTGAAAAGATTTGTTCTGTGCTTGTTTTGCTGAGTCTGTGTGAGTAATGAATGAGCAGTTGTTTTGACAGGCTTGATCACATTAAATCCAAACTGGCTTTATAAAAACAGCTTATTCAGCTGTTTTGATTTCTTAGTCATCCACGTCTGGCTTTTCACAATAAGAACTGCTTTTTGAAGTTCTTTATATGAAACACCCCTCAAGAATTAGTCATTTGGGGTAGGGATTTGTGAAAACCTTTCACTTGTGACACCCCCTGAGCTTTAAATATCCTATACATATTCTGGATTCACATAGACCCCATGGAATAGAGAGGTGAGGAATGTGCCCCTGCACGTCCGGAACCAGGCCCAAACAGAGGGCACATGAGCGTACCTATGGTCATGAGCAATGGGTCACGACCGAAAGAACGAGATCATGGGTGCAAGCGGCCAAGATGGGGTGAGAAGCTTAGCTGTCCAGGAGGGACTCGGAGGAGAGCTGCTGCTCCTTTGCGTGGAAAGGAACCAGTTGAGGTGGTTCAGGCATCTGATGAGGATGCCACCAGGGCGCCTTCCTAGGGAGGTGTTCCTGACACGTCCAACTGGGAGGAGACCTAGGGGTAGACCAAGGACCAGGTGGAGAGATTATATCTCCTCTCTGGCCTGGGAGCACCTGGGGATTACCCAGTCAGAGTTAGCCAACGTGGCCGGGGAAAGGGAAGTCTGGGACTCCGGAAAAGCGGTTGACAATGGATCGATGGATGGACAGTATTCTGGTATCCAAGCAACAAATCAAAATCTACACCAACAGAGGTTAGATCTTGTTTGCATCACAGGCCGACCAATTTTGTGAAAGTCAGTGTGCATCAGTTTACTGACTTCCCCTTACAGGGTTTCTGTGAAACCAAGGTCATCTGTCTACCATGAATGCACAAATAAACTCTTTAGAGATACACCCAAATGTATTTATGTGCATCAGGAACATGATTAGTACAAAAACACAGCGTGAACCACATTCATACTGGCAAAAAGGAAGAAGCCAAAAGCATGTTTCTGAAATCAGAGGGAATTCCATTTTTTTATTCCATGATTACTGTGTGTTTTACAACTTTCTGTCCTTCAGAAATCCAAATGAAGTGTTCATCATTCAATTGCTCTCAAATCCAGAGTCACCAGTCTGCGGTTTGTTTTCTTGGAAACTGAGTGAGAAGACTTGCACACGAGCTCAGACAGCAACATTACAATTAAAATCACATAAAAAGGTTAGGGCCGTTTACAGTAATTCACAAGATAAGCACCTCAAATGGCTGGAGTCCAGTAGTGGATGAGCTTAAACAGGGGCCAAACAGCTTTAAATCGGAGCTGAGCGTAACACAGGCCTCATGAAAAAGCTTTTAAATTTCATCAGGGTGTACAGTTTGTAAGTGAAGACACGCTGTTCCTACTCGCCACGGTGCACTGGTACGTCTCAGTGTCCTCAGGCAGTATATACAGAGTGCACCGAGGTGTTTTACTACAGTTTGTGGGAGCTGGATGAGCTGGGATCCATCATGCATCTGCTGGTCTCCGGCTTGAGCGAAGTTTAATCTGTTCCATGAGAAAATCTCTGTCGTCGTAGTAGCGAGGCGAGCCAAGCAGGGTTTTGGCAGAGCTTCTTGAGGACAAAGTTACATAACACTACCTCTTTCCCTCTCTCTCTCTCTCTCTCTCTCTCTCTCTCTCTCTATTGCTCTCTGTCACTCTCCCTCTGTTCCTCTTGGTCTGTTTTTCTCTCTTTTTGGTTTTGGCAATTTTTCTCTGTTTTACTTTTCATGCGAGACATTACAAAGTCTTTTCTCTCTCCCTTTCTGTCTTTTTTTCTTTCTTTTTTTCTTTCCCTCTTTTTGTCTCATCTTTCTTTGATTTAGTTTTAAGAGTCCAGCATGATCTAATAAGCAGACAGAGAAGAACTGCAGAAAACCAAAGGCTGTAACACGCACACATACACACACACACACACACACACACTCCTCCAGAGTCTTACTCTAGCAAAATGTCTTGAGCCCTGAACTCAGACAGGAAAGCAGTTACTCAATGTTTTGCAGAACACATCACCGTGTTACATAATGAGAGACGACTCATTCATTCATTCACTCCCTCACTCGTACCACACGTATCTTTGATTTGCTCCCCCTGCTCCTTATGTTAGGTGTGCTTGTCCCCATGTGCTCTCCGTGGCACAAACTGGATAACTTCCCTCTGAAGAAGATGAAGCACTGCAGAATGATAAGTCTGCCCTTTGCAGAGTGACAAAGAGGACATCAACTCACTCCTGCAGTCGTCTGTCGGTTGGCAGGCTCTGGGCTATCAAAATATTTCATATACACAATATCCTGGATTTTGAAAATATATGTGCATTATGGGTTAACATAAATTCGTAGGATTGCAGAAAAAGTCACCATCAGAGCTCGTCATTCCTCACATTTCCAGAAAACCGTAAAAACAGCATTTTTCAAACCAGCTCGTTTATTACACTGTAATCCAAGTGATTTGTACCCAAGCAACTGCTCTGTGGGTGCAACCATTCAATATTTACCTCATTATCTCCGACATATCTCCTCACAGACAGTGCTGTAGTTACCCTGCAGTGCTGTGGCAGAAGACGGAGCTTGGATACGGTGGGGAGCAAACTCGAGTTTTATGAGTGTATCTGTTCCTTAATAGTGCAATTGGATCTACAGTATGCTGCAGGAATGATTGACAGGCGGTATAATTTATGCCGTTTTGGAGCTGTAAAAAGTAGTTTGGGAGAAAACTAAGGAGAAAATATTTGGGAAACCCTGAGCGCCTCAGTGGAACTGTGACTGACAAGAAGGCGGGCAAACGATGACTGAATTTTAATTTTGGGATAAACCAGACCTTCAAGAAGCAGAAGTTCTAATGTCAGAAGCAGGGTTTGATCTCGACAAAGGCCACCCGTGATAAAAATGTATACAGTCACGAAAGCTGCATGAAGCTTTGAAAAAAGAAAAGAAAAAAAAAAGGCTTCACCAAACATGGAAGCCAAGCCAAGAATAAACATTATCATAGAGTTTCTATCCGTGGTTTCTGTCCATCATCACCAAAATGGAGTTTGCAATTATATTTTCCACATCTTTTGTTGCTTACAGTAAGTGAGAAGAGTCAGGTAAATAAGCCCCTATTTAGTGGCTTGGTGTGTCAGCATTGTGCTCATGAGTGTTATACAATCGCAAACGTTAATCACCAAGATTATAGAGTACTGTATTTGTAAAAGTGGGAATAATGTTAGTTTCACGTTTGCTGATGATGTGCACATTGTTATAGCTAATTGTGATGGTTTATAAGAAACAACATCCATGTTTATTCAAATTGATTGCAGTCAGTCCTTGATCATGGGGGATATCTAAATTATTCTTCAAGACTGTTTTATTTATTCTCTTAAGAATGATCTGTGAATATGAGTATCTGAAGGTCATAGGATATCAGCTTTAATACAGGATTAATACAAACTCCATCTTTTTGCTCTGAGTGGTACAGAACATGTTATCTTGTCTTAACTCCAAAGTTAGCCTACATGTTGTGTGTTGTTGCCTGGCTGACTAGTCACTGGTAAACTTACATTCAGGATTCACCTGTGGTTTCCACGTTGGACAGTTTGTGTTGGCCAGTCTCCGGGGCTGAGCTAGCTGTTGATGGTCAGTAAACACTTCCACACTGTAGGCGAATTGCTGGTAAACCACAATGAAAGCACAGGACCCTGTGAACCTTGACTTGATTTTACTATCAAACCACAGGTTGTTTTTTTTTGTTTAATTGCATGTTAAATAGAAAAGTTGCAATGTATCATGTTGACAAAGCTGTGCTAAATGAACTCTTTAACAAGTAAATTCACATATTACTGTTGCTGGTGAGCATTTAGTAAAATAATGTTATTTCTTAGTAATTGCACTAGTGTAATAACACTAATATAGTATTAGTTTGTGAAAAATCATGTGTAATAATTAGAAGTAATAGCTAAATAAATAGTAATAATTATACACCAAATTGATCATCTTAAACTGCTCCTACAGAGTGACAACTTTTTATTGTTTGTACAATTTGTACATTGTAACTTTACTACTGCTATTGGACCAAGTGACAGATCAAGGATCTTTACCAACGCTGTCAACAATGCTACTTAGATTTTTGGCTACAAGATGCTTTGTATAAGGATTATGCATAATTAAACTGTCAGTTTTTGCTCCTGACATGTATACACACAGTTACAATGGGTCACATTGAAAACAAAAAGACGTTGCTGGCTCATGAGGCTCATTCCTGCATCACCAAAGCAAACACACAAAGGAAAACTCCCTGCCTTTCTCACCCCAAGAATACACAACATCTAAATGTCACCGCTAAGGCAGGCCAGGCCTTTATTGGGATTGATGTGAAACGACGTTCCCACTGTGATACACCATCCGTTGGTGAGGGGCAAGGGGGTTCGCATGGACGGCCACCCGCCGTGAGGTCCATCTGTGTGGGAGATGCTGCAGCGTTTGGCTCCTCTGCCTGTGGAGGAGATGGATCTCTTACAGGTGCCTCTGCCAGCATGGACCAATTATGAATCAGATGCACATGCGTGCAGACACATGCACGGGTACACCATGTATGCCATTTGTGAAAAATCACGTTTTCTATCTTGGGAATATCTTGGGAATTTATGAAAAATCAGAAGCAGTTGTAGAATCTCTCTTCTCTCTCTAAATGTTCTCAATATATCACTTTACAGAGATAGACATGCAGGGCACTAATCATCTCATCATGAACCATGTCATTTTATTATGTTGATGAAATTCATAAAACACAAAGGGTTATGGGTTAATTAAGAATTACACAAAGGCCAACATTTATTAATATTGTGAAGGTTTGACAGAGCTAAAGAAACACGCATGCACGCACAGAAGCACAGTTCAGATATAGAAGATTTGAGGACTCGCTTAGCAAAACACAGACAAATGCATGAAAAGACAATGTGAAAGGTGGTGTTTGACAATGAACATACAGGTAGTTCTTTACAGTGAATTTCAGCTCATTGTTTAACTGTCTGGCAGCAACTTACTTAGGACACTTTGTACACACAGTTACGGCTTGTTGGTGAACACAGTGAGGCATTTAGCTAAAGAGCCACATATTTCAGCACTTCAGGTCAGCGGCATCTCTCTCGCCCTTATTTTCTGTTATCTCTCGACTGTCTACAACAAAAATAAATATAAGTACATTTAAACAGGCATATCTAAAACTCTTGATAAGAGCTCAGACGTGAACTGCGGCCTCTGGCATGGCTGCTTTTGCACCACAGTAATGTTTCAGACAGCCAGTAGAGGTCACTTCTCAAGAAAACGTAACGCCCATGTGGTTCGTCTGAGGATTTGACCAAATAAACAATGCTGTTGTTATTTTTATGACAAGGGGATTGTCCAACTTAGTGAGGAGCTGTTTCCAAATTTACACAACAGACTCCAGAGTTCTTGTGGTTTGGGGATTTCTGATGAGATCACACCACTGTATGTCAACACCTTGAATTGCCCTGAATAATATTTTTCCGGTGCTGTATGAAAGCTTGGTCTACAATGAATTTTTATTATTATTATTATTCTTGTTCCTTTCTCTTAGGTCTTAGCTCCTCTCTAAGCACCTGAATTGTGTCCATACACACACACAAGTATGATTTTATATCAAGGTCTGTCTATACTGTAGCTGTCAGTTGGTCGTGATCGTGGAGAAGACTGAATTAAAATCAAATGATACAGGGATATAACAGTACCAGTATGTCAGCATGCAGTAATGATATGTTACAGGCACATCCTGACATAATGTAGTGGTACTAAAGTGATAAAAGCTAAAGCCTTTCCTAATCCTGGGTGGAGCTCACCTGTAGTAAGGTAAATACTGTTCCCATGAGGACGCAACTGTCGAGCGTCTAACGCAGTGGCGCGCACAAACAGACACCTGTGATTTGAAGCACTGAAAGGTGACAGATGTGTATATCCAGCAATCAGGGCAAATAAACACTGCATTTCTGCCGGGAGACAAACCATGAAGATTCTCATACCGATGACTCACTCCTGCAGCGTTGCCTAACCTCCACTGTCGGTTGCTTAATCTCATGCCAAGTTTTGAAACAGGAAGTCAGAGTCATCTCATACTTTATACGATATAAGTCTGAAAAGCTGTGGCTAGGCTGGCTAGCTTGTTAGTTAGTTAGCTAGCTACACTCAAAATGCTATTTTTTTCACAGATATAACAATAGTAATAGGGTGACCATATTTTGATTTCTAAAAAGGAGGACACCCGCCCCATGCGCACCCCCCCTCCGAACCGATAATGCGCTGTTTTTAGACGGTGAAACATATGGGCCATGTACATGGGAAATTGTTTTTTGCGTCTGTTCTTCTTATTACATCCATGTTGTGAAGCTGCACTTGGGCTTTTGGTGTGCAATGCTGCTCCACTGTCTGCTCTGCAACAAACTACCGTATTATTCTGTGCAAAGCGCCAGTCAATTTGCTTAGGAGTCCCATGAAAAATAGAGAAAACCGGACATTTTCATGAATTTCTAAACCCCCCCCCCGGGCAGGACGTAAAAAGTGGACATGTCCGGGCAAAAGAGGACGTTTGGTCACCCTAAATAGTAAGATAAACAGGGACATATCTCATCAATTGGTGTAGGCTACTCACGCCTAAATCCCTTGTTTCAGTGATGATTGTTGCTGATGTGATGATGTAAAGACAGTCATTAGTTGAGCTGAGGGATATGATAGCAATTTAGGAATCAAAGTGGAAAGATGTGCAAAGCTAAAAGCTCCAGAAGTTGTTTGACATGAACAGTCATTTTTTTTCTTTTTTTTTTTTGAGGCATCACCTCAGCCTCAGGCTACATGACAGCTCATCACTACGACTGACAAGTCTTAGGTCAGAAACTTGATCCGTATCAGTTACCAAAAGAAAAGCTGCATATTAAAGAGGAAATCCGCAATGAAATATATGTCAGATATTCTGCTATGTGTTTGTGATGTAAGATAACTGAAACATGAAGAAACATGAACACGTACAACAGACTGTAGGTGATGATGTCATCCAGATTCAGACGTTGGACTTGCTAGACAATGAATAATGGATCATGACAGTGTCACAGCACCCATCGTAATTTTAATGGATGTCAGAAAATTTTCTCATTCATTGCTGTGAGCTCTATATTCAATTAAAACTGGTTTTCGTTACCATCTGAAAAAAAAACATGCATGAGCTCATACATACCAGCCATTCAGTGTCAACTCCAGTTTACATTTGGAGACAACTGTCTGAGTCTGGAGATTAAATTAATGCCCAAACTACTGGGAAAAGCAAAATCCATGCAGGGAGAAATATCCCTTAAACATCATCATAAGCAAGATCTGCACATTTTTTAAAAGAATGTTGTTTAAAATCTTTTGCAGAAGTTTTGTGCACGTGTAGGTGACATGCTGTTCGTTGCAGTTGGTTATTGTTGGTCATGCTAACTTCCCAATTTTTCAAATCTTGAACAAAACTCAACACTTTCTGTTAAGCATGCAATGTTTCCTGTAAAAGAGTTTAGAGTTTTTCAAACTGCAAAAATCTGATTGATCACATTCATCCACTGCTTTACTATAGGGTAAATCCCTATTGTGTTACAGCCAATGATAGAGCAGTGCAGACAAGACCAGACCAGACCAGATATGCCCTTTACGAGAATTGGAATGATTACTTCATGCACATGCTGGCTGGCAGGAATACAGCTACAATAAAGTGTTACAGATTTATTTTTCCCATGGCTTGATTCCAGCTTCTGTTATTAGCGATGGTGTAATGTGGGCCCGTCTGCCTGTGCCTGCTTGTCCCTGAGAAACTCTAGATGAGGTGTTGCTGTGAGAAAAAAAAGAAAAAAAAGAAAAAAGAAAGGAGCCAGTGCAGGCACTGACATGCCACTGCTCCTCTTACATGCGTAAGATTCGGCTCAACCGATTTGCAGTTGCCCTTTTTATTGTTTGTCTGACTCTGTGTTGCTTGTACTCTAATGCACTTATTTTACTCGCCCTGCAAATAATTGTTCAGTTTTTCAAGCTTAGTCACACTTTTATACATTTTTTTTCTGAGTCCCATGAATGCAGCAGTTTGTTTGCATTGGTGCACAGACATGTTGACAAATGACACAGTGACAGCGCATGCTGACAAGGACAACATTGAAAAGTCTACAGTAGATTATACAGTGCATAGCACCCAAAATACATTTCATATATTCAGAGGTGTTCATTCATCCATGTACATAATAACGCGGCTGGATGACATTGAATGAATATTTAGCATATTGAAACCCGATGTAACCTCTCACCCAGTAAGTCATTTATGAAACTGAGGCCTCTAAATCACACTTGTTCACCATCTCCTTATCAAAAACTCAACCAGTGCTCAACCAGGGCCACATTTGTCAGTGAGTGTAAGAAAAACCAGGTCATTTGGGTTGTGTGAAACAAATCAACTTGTCACCTCGTGGGATGCCCTGACTCTGATAGGGCAAACCGGTTCCCCTGCGCAGACTTGCGAGGCGAGCTAATTCATGTACAGAGCGCTGCAGGCTGTTTTGCTGGTGCTGTCAGCCCCTCTCACTGTCCTGCAGCCTCTAACCCCCCCTCCTCACATGTAGTCATGCTTGCACGGCATGATGATGCGCATGGATGTATATATGCTCCACTCTACTTGATTCAGCTCTATTCTGGTATATTCCATCTCCTGCTGCAGGAAAAAAAAATACTTACACACAAAACACCATGTTGTTGATTGCAGCTATTGTAACACATATTCTTTAATATTTTTATATTGAATGTTGGTTGATTATGACATCAACCTTAGATATTATTAGCTTCCTCCCTGACCACAGCTGCAGCAATGAAATGTTATTCACTTACAGTAAATACTTAGACACACCTCCGTGCATAGCTGCAAACCCTAAAATAAATTCACCACTCTAGGTTTCATTGGAGTTCAGTGTCTTTTGATGATCTAAACTGTGCATTAAAGGCTTTACCCATCGTACCAAGACTTAAATTGGGTTACAACTTGATTCTTCATCACTTCTGACATCCAAATGAAAAAGACAAGAGAAAGAAATAAATCAATAAAAAGAACCAAAGTGGGTCAGAGATTATGAAGTCATGGTTCAGTGGCATTTTATATAAACCTGGTCTGCCTTGAGGACAGTATAGACTAATATACTGTATACTGTATAGTGGCACAGATTCACAAACTGGGTCAGAACAACTCTTGTTACCTTCATACACTGTACTTCCATCTTGTCACTTCGGATTCTCAGTAAGACCACAGGGTCAAAACAGAGAACTATTATATCTGATACAGTAGCTACTGTCCACACAGTGAATGAATGACTAAGATGTGACTTGCACAAGAGGGTTTTCATCACTACTTTTTATTTTTGCTTTTAAAAAAGATGCTGTGTATGATGCATGGCATGTATGCTGTACGTGGATGGTTAATTCGATAGTAACAGACATACATGTCACAAAAGAATAATTGCATGTGTCAGTCTTTGCATGTGTTGTGCACAGCGTTTTAGCCTCATTAATCGGCGGCATCATTCATTCAAATCTTATTTGGTAAGATGAATACAACAGAATTTCTAAATTTCTTGTTCACACCATAATGACAGAAGAGAGATGACAGGAAATGAGAGACAGAGAGAGACAGAGATGACATGCAACAAAGTTGCCTGGCTGGTCACTGAACGCTATGGTTCATGGTCAGTTCCCTAAACTTCTGTGGCAAAACAGAAAAAAAATAGACTCAAATTATACATCAGAATCACCTCAAAAAAGACTGAATGAAAATGTTATCATCGTTCATGTCCACCTGCTAAATGAAAGTTCAACATCCCCTTTAGCTCCACTAATTCTTGAGAAAAGTACCTACCATTTGCTTAAGGGCTTGGCAGCAAAACAAAAACAGTTTGTTCCAGTGAACTGACAAAAGGGAGTGGGTTGTATGTGTGTGTTGGGGAAGGGGGGGAGGAGGGGGCACCAAGGTAGGGCTGAAACGATTATTCGGGTTACTCGAATAACTCGATTACAAAAAATGCAGAGGCAAATTTTTTGCCTCGAGGCTTCGTTTAATTTCACCAACTTAAAATGCATCTGCTATCGTATCACGCCAACTTTGTACACAACAGCGCAGCACCGGAATCATTGTTTCCCCCGCACTGTTACGGAAGCGTAGAACTGCCACACTGAGAGAAAACACTGGCATCAGGTGGTTACGTAAAAGTGTTATTGTTATAACAATATCTTTTTACGTTTTAACAATATCTTTTTCACGTTATTTCAAGATATAATATTTTCAAGTTATAACATGAAATTATCACGTTATTTCAAGATATGATATTTTTACGTTCATCGGTTCATTGTCAACTGCTTGTCAGTGGGGTCGCGGGTTTGCTAGATGCCTATCCCAGCTGACTTCGGGCGAGAGGCGGAGTACGCCCTGGACAGGTCGCCAGTCAATCACAGGGCTAACATATACAGACAGACAACCATTCACACACTCATTAACACCTATGGACAATTTAGAGTCCCCACGTAACCTAACCTGCATGTCTTTGGTATGCGGGGGGAAGCCGGAGTACCCGGAGAGAACCCACGCATGCACGGGGAGAACATGCAAAACTCCACACAGAAGGGCCCGGAGTCGAACCCAGAACCCCCCCACGCTCCGGGACTTGAACCCAGTGTTTCATCCTGTCCTGTGTTGTCTTCAATAATCACTACAGGATGTACGGTTAAAGCATAAACTTGCTTACTTGTTTTATTATCAACTGACGATCATAACTGACACATAGAACATACAGATCAGCTGTAACCAGTGATACTGTAACCTGGCAACCGTAGTGTTCCATTTTACAATGTTGCCTGGGACAGTGCTACTTCATATCAGTCTTATTGTTGCTGTGAGGCAACAGTGCTAACCACTGCACCACATGAAATGATCACGTTATTTGGTGATAAGATGTTTTCACGTTATAACGTGAAAATATCATATCTTGAAATAACGTGAAAAAGATATTGTTAAAACAGGAAAAAACATTGTTATAACAATAAAACTTTCACGTAACTACCTGATACTGAGCCATTTTTTTCTCTCAGTGTGGCAGTTCTACGCTTCCGTAAATAAGTATCAAGAATCGTGGAAATTTACTGGCATAGTGACAACCTTAAACCAATGTGATATTTATTTACCAAAACAAATGTTTGGTGTTTTTACTCCGTTATTAAAATAGTCTGTGTTTTTCCTCTCCAACTCATCAATGAACCATTCATTTCAGAACTGACAGTCAAAGAGGTAAACCTTAGCTTCTCATGTCAGTGTGTGGTTTCTTCACTCTGTGTGTGTGTTGATGTTTAAATGTGTGTGTGTGTGTGTTTGTGTGTGTGTGGGAAGGACCTGTGGAATGGCAAGTGGGAATTCTGGAGCACGGATGAGAAAAGCTCAATGGTGAAGGTCAGGGTGTGTGTGTGTGTGTGTGTCATCTGGACGGATCATTGTGGGCTGCGAGTGAACGAGTCAGACGAGTAGTCGCGCCTCGAGCAAATTTCCAAGTCGAAAGTCGGAGGTTATCGAAACAAGTCGCACGTGTTCAGACCACAAGTGTTCTGCGACGGCGATGCGAAGCCGGCGGAGCGGCTACGGGAGCAGGAAGCGGACCGGAGTGCGATGTGTTGCGCATCTGTCGTCGGTAGCTGGTGAAATACCTCGGCGCCTTTTGATGTGGCTTTACTTTTATGCCGTCAACACTCTCACTTTGAGTAGCACCGCCCCCTCCTCCCCCTCCCCCTCCCCGTCAGGGTGTCGTCATCACCGACAGGCCCGCCCTTCTCCCCGTGGGGCGGACCGCAGCGAACATCGTGCAGCAGCAAAGTTAGAGCTGGGTAGGCTTTTGTGAGTGAGTTAATTAATGCATCTGTTGTGTGTGTGTGTGTGTGTGTGTGTGTGTGTGTGTCTCAGCCTCAGAGGAATGCAGTGGTAGCGAGAAGAACAGCGCTGAGCTGAGCAGAATCTGTGTGATAAGAGAGATCAAAGCGTCCTGAGACCTCATCAACCTTCCCAGAATGCTCCCTGCTGATCCACCTGATACTCGTACAGAGACCCCACCTACT
>JBCAUF010000036.1:8931333-8943544 GCA_038406115.1 Haemulon aurolineatum
ATATAGTCCACTATATAGAACTCACTATATAGTGAGTAGAAAGTAGTGAATGAGTGAGTGATTTCGGACACAGCCTTATTGTTGCTGTGAGGCAACAGTGCTAACCACTGCACCACATGAAAATCATGTTATAACGTGAAAATATCATATCTTGAAATAACGTGATAATTTCACGTTGTAACGTGAAAATATCATATCTTGAAATAGCGTGAAAAAGATATTGTTAAAACGTGAAAATATATTGTCATAACAATAAAACTTTCACGTAATTACCTGATACTGAGCCATTTTTAGCTCTTAGTGTGGTAGTTCTACGCTTCCGTAGACTGTATAAACTGACGCACATTTCAAAGATTTACGGCGGCGCTGTATTATTTTATTTGCACTCTGGCAATGGTGGAAAACACAGATACCGTTGTGCGTAAAAGGCAAAAAATGTCTAGTTTGGGACTATTTTACGCTTCGTGAGACGGACAACGTCGTGCAATCCATAGTTCACTCACTGGTGGACCGCGGTCCAAGTCCGGTGTTATGTCCCTACTGGTTTCCAATTTAACTGGTTACCTTACCAAACTGTTGCGCCTCCGTCAGCAGATTCGTCACAAATTCGCAAACATACACAACATATGACTGGCTATTTTCAACTCGCAGCTTACATCTACCACAGCAAATATGCTTCTGTGAGTGAGCTCTATGTGCCAGTGGCATTAACAAAAAGAGAGTAAAGAAAATATAATATTCACAAATTTGCGTCGAGCTGGACTCGATTTCACTTACACAAAAAGCCAATATAACGCGAATCACCTGTCTTCCTCTGTGAACCACTGAGACTCACGGTGCGCTTTGCTTTCCTCAGGTATTAGAAATTACATCAGCATCCAGGTAACATTTTGATTAGGGCAGACCTGAGACAACTGGTTACCCTCGGCTTGCCTTAAAACTTCAAGAGCATATTTATCAATGTTTCTTGTTATTTTTCTTTTAGTTTACAAACATATTCAGCGCAAAGTTACAGTCTGCATAATACAACACACAATGACAAAGCCTGCCATGTTTCTAAAGTGACGATCTAACTTGGAAAATACTCTCGAAATGCGCTAATATGTAAACAAAAGCCAAGCACTTGGCCAATGGATCATTACAGAGGTGAAAAGCTAGGACTTAACTCATGTCACTGTAAGTTAACTGGGTAGTTTTTTGTCTACAGTACTTGCAATTTGTAAAACATCAATTTACATGTTACATAAGTATGTTTTAAATCAACTATGCTTCGCTACATTTTAAATGACATACGTAACTGAGGTAAAGTCGCGGAAATCAAAAAAACCCCCCCAAAAAAACGACGGCATTGTATTAAGGCGTCTCTATCATGATACAATATAACATTATTATATGACAACCTTTCAGCTTTAAGGAGGTATGTGTCAGTTTAGTGCAGATATTGCCACAAAACTATTTCAAACTTCCCTGTGCACATGAACGCATCATGCTCACTGCGACGTCACCTCTCTGATTTCTCAGTCACGTATGTTATTTAAAATGTAGCGAAGCATAGTTGATTGAAAACATAGGTATGTAACATGCAAATAGATTTTTTAGTGCAAGTACACAAAAAACTACTCCGTTACAGTGGCATGAGTAAATGTGAGTCCTGGCTTGTCACCTCTTCTGAGTGCTTGGCTTTTGTTTACAGTGGAGCACTGGCTAGGCCAACATTACATATTATTTAGCGTATTTCGAGAGCATTTTCTGAGTTAGATCGTCTCTTTAGAAACATGACAGGCTTTGTCATTGTGTGTTGTGTTATGCAGACTATAACGTTGCGCTGAATATGTTTGCAAACTCAAAGAAAAGTAACAAGACACATTGATAAATATGCTCTTTAATTTTTAAGGCAAGCCGAGGGTAACAAGTTGTCTCAGGTCTGCCCTAATCAAAATATTACCTGGATGCTGACATAATTTCCAATACCTGAGGAAAGCAAAGCGCACCGTGAGTCTCAGCGGCTCACAGAGAAAGACGGATGACTTGTGTTATATTGGCTTTTTGTTTAAGTGAAATCAACGTTACAGTCTGCATAACACGCAAATTTGTAAATATTATGTTTTGTTTACTTTCTTTTTGTTAATGCCACTGGCACACAGAGCTTACTCACAGAAGCATATTTGCTGTGGTAGATGTAAGCTGCGAGTTGAAAATCGCCAGTCATGTGTTGTGTATGTTTGCGAATTTGTGACGAATCTGCTGACGGAGACGCAACACATCTGCAGCTGTTTGGGAAGGTAACCAGTTAAATTGGAAACCAGTAGGTACATAACACAGGACCCAGAGGCAATCCTATAGGACCTGGATATAATCCATTAATTATTAAATGTATTTGACAGGATACTTATATTTTAACCGGCGCAGCTGTGCAGCCCGATCGTCGTCCACCACGACAGACAGGCGGAGTGAGTTTAGTTGTGGTGTGTTGAATCAAGCAAGTTAGCTCTGTTAGCGTGGCTTCGGTTGAACTGGAGCGGTCCATTAAACAATAAGAGCAGCGCTACAAGTTGACTGCGTACCTGTGTAGTGCTACGTGTGTTTCTGTTGTTACAATTTATCCACTCATTTTAACAATCCGGAGTCACGTAAACACGTCACGAATGTCTTTTTCTGGTCAGACGTCATGGAAACATGACGCTCTGCCAGTGGTGCAGTTTGGACCAGAGTGAAAACAAACGTGTGCGAGCTGAAAACACTCACTGTGGCTTTTTAAATGAATTGTTACTTATTCCTAGATTTATACTTGTTATTTTTCTGTTGTGTCTGTCTATCAAACTAGACAATGAAAGAAAGTTAAATGTTTTTCCTTTGCTGTATTTTTTTCATTCATGTTTTACAGAGGATTTAACCTGAACCAGGCTTTGCAACAGTAATAATCACATCACATCCATGCAGGTGTAGTAGTATATCACAACGAAAGCAAATATAGGTGTTTAAAAACAAAAAAGTGTAACTTATCTGATTATTCGATTAATCAATGAAAAAATCAGCAGAATACTCTATTCCAAAAATATTCGATAGCTGCAGCCCTACACCAGGTAGCGTAGTGGGTTGAGCAAGCGCACCATACACAGAGGCTAGTCGTTGCCGCTGCAGCCCCGGCTCGAATCCCACATTGGACGGCCCTTCACTGCGTGTCACTCCCCGTCTCTCTGCCTCCTGTCTATTTTCAGCTTTTCTATCGTATAATAAAGGCTTAAACGCCCCCCAAAAATAATACTTAAAAAAAAAAGTTTAAAGTGCTAGTGATCCTTTCATTCAGAGTATCAAAAGTCACTAAAAGGAGCTTCAAACCAAAAAATGTTGCAGTAAATTGTGCATCACGTGAAAATCATCCACAGTGACACAAGAATTTGCACATGACTTAAGATGAAGGCTCTGATTTCGCATGCACATTAAAATTCAGACATGGTTTCATACACAACATCGCATACAGATGAAGTCATTGGTGAAGATATACTGTCACGGTCCAGGGTGTGACATTGTAAAAAAGAAGAAAACCGCATTTCCTTATATGACATTTTAAAGAATAGCACAAAGTTTTTACTGGATTGAGATGCATCATGAAACATGTGTCATTGCGTTTGACAGTGAATTCTTTCTATGATATTGTCTGTAGTCACCAAGCTTTCCTTCCCTGCCAGCAAAGACCTAAGAACACAGACTACTCTGACTATGAACGGTGAGTCGTGATGCAGTAGGCCCAGGCAGGCCAGACCAAAGTACGTAATCAAAATGAAGAATTTCCTGAGGTGGATTCATGCATTCCATTGAAATTGTTTCTAATGAAAAGTTCTCTTGAAAACACTCACAAAAAAAACTGTAGATAAAAGAATGAAAGCACAAAACTGTGCCAGTGCTGCACATTGCATCTTTTATGTGCAACCAAGATTCGAGACACAGAGATTCATATCAATTAATTTTTAAGCTAAATTGATTTCTTGAGCCTGCGAAACCCCCTTTTGAATTTGGATCAAGCCTCCATCTCCATTTGTTTCAGAGTTAAGATCATCTCTGTTGGCAGAAATCCCAGATCTGGATCACCACCAATTTCTAATCAATTATGCCAGGGCACAAGGGTCTCTCTGTTGAGAGAAACACATGAAAGTCAAAACAAAAATCTGAAATATCCAACTGTCAGACAATCCAAATCATGACGTAACACTAGTAGGTACAATAGATAACTATAGCAACTTGGTTATCCCTAGCAGCACACTGAGAATACTTAACATTATGGACCATTTTTGAATTTCACAGTTTTCAGTTTTATGAAACAACCTTCACATTGAATGCTCTGCAAACCCTGTTAGACATGCACTTTTAAAACAAGAGTGAGTGCCTTGTAGGCGAACAGTGCATGCTGTTGATGAGGCTGAACCACACTGTTGACTGAACCTGTGATTCTGCCATGAACTCCAAACGCATCATCTGATAGTCATGTTTGGTTTTGGCTCAGGAAGGCGCCAGAAGTGAATACATAGTCAATACTGAGTCTATACAGGCTGGATGACTTCTATATATGTCACATAAAGTGAGAATCATGTCGAGGTTGAGTCTAAGCAGACTGCACCCTTATCTCTCTCCGATGGATTAATAAAATATCTGTTTGTCCTCAAAAGACTTGTGAAGTAAAACTGAATGTGCAGAAGCAAAAACTTTCTTGGAGACAGATGGCTGATCTGGAAGCAGACATAAGCACACTTGTTGGGATAAACCTCACGGTCGTTGTGGGTCATTTCAGTCCCAGGTGTTTTCATCTCCACAGCATATACACTGAGATTTTCTGTCTTTTATTAAAAATGAACAAAGCATTATAGTATGATTTAAAGCTAAACCAATGGCATGTTTTTGATTCTTTGTTTCACACTTTTTTTTCTGCCTTCATTCTTCCTGTTTTCATTTTATATTATTTTGCAATGCCATATAGTGAGATATGTTTGTGAAGTTTTCTTTTTCTAAAACCTCTTGGACTTCCTCAACTAGACAATGAGAGTTTACCTATTAAGTGTCCTTACTGAGATCAAAATTAAAGTAACGCCACTATGTGTCCTGCTTCAGACTGAATTTGCATTTCATTTTCACTTCATTTTTCAGTCTGATGGTTCCGTTCATGTGATCATGTTCGTAAGGTAGGTTATTCATCAAAAATGAATGAAGGAGGCAATTTCCATCAGTTATTATCATGTCTGTCAGAAATAAAGTGCAGTATTTCTACAGTGTAATGAAAACTATTGAGTTGTGACTGACATATTTTGCTTCCATGGCATATGAAATCAAAACAGAACATTTGGTGGCCTGCTGGTTGCTTGGAGCACTTAACTTGAAGTCTGTTAAAGAAATCTGATGTACCATTTATGCTTGTGCAGCTAAAAGACCATGATTAGCTGCATCAGTCTCATCGTTGTTCATCAACTCTTTGAAATTGATTCTCACTTTGGCACTGGATGATAATGCTATTCTTAATCCTGCATAAATGGTAATAGCTACATTTATAGTACTTTTACTTTACTTTTTACTTTATACTTTTATCCAAAGCACTTATACAACATTTTTGCTGCTCATTCACCCATTCACACACAGATACACCGATGGCAGTGAAGAACTTATGTTTGCCCAAGGACACAAAGCTCTGATTGGATAAGTTGTTTTTCCACTGGGGCAAAACAGCTGTCAGTTAGCATGTCACTAAACATATCTGAATTAATGCAAAGATGTGGCCATAGATTTGAAAATCCCCATCTTTGGCATCCCACTAGTTATAGCATTACACAAAGACACAATGGTAGACAACAATGCATGCTGTTATCCTTCTTTACCAGTTTTTACCAGGAGAGTTTCATCTTACGCCAATTAGAAAGATCCTGTGATCACAAGTCTAGATATCATACTCCTTACTTGGTGTTTAGCCATTCTGCCTCCAAAGCTGCTGTCCCTACAGCTATCAGTCTTGATCAGCACAAATCAAATGAACACCCGCTGTTC
This sequence comes from Haemulon aurolineatum, assembly GCA_038406115.1. Taxonomy (NCBI): domain Eukaryota; kingdom Metazoa; phylum Chordata; class Actinopteri; order Lutjaniformes; family Haemulidae; genus Haemulon; species Haemulon aurolineatum. The sequence continues at coordinate 8,937,361 of JBCAUF010000036.1, forward strand.
TCTCTGAATTTATGACCCGTTCTTATGAGAACGAACATCTACACATTGTCAGCTTTCCCTAACAGTGTCCTGTGAAGAGTGTGTGTGGCAAAAGGCAGCTGAAGGGTGTTCTGTTAAGATGCACAGCAGAACTGTTTTCAATTGATTTCTGGCTCGGGATTGAACGATGTACAAATAGCGCCGCGGGAGTATCACTCCTCCTTTGGTCACATCCAATATCTGCAATTACTTAGACTGACTTTAATGGCAGCGAGCTAACTTCCAAAGAATAGATACATCACAGCAGTGACTGTTGGGTGTTTGCAACGGCCTCCTACAACAACATCACTTCTGGTGAGAAGCTCTCTTTTAGACACTCAAACAGAAATGAAAATGAAACTGACCTTTAAGTAAACAACATAATTCCTGAGAAACCATCTTTTGTTTGATGTGATCTAAGTCAAAAATTTGCAAGAAACCGAAGCTCCCCCTCAGCCTTTGGCCCCATGGGTGCAAAAACATGTTCAAACACATCTAACTGCAGCCATAATGGGACGGAATCGTCCTGTGAGTTGTTTTTCCCATGATGCTGCCGCAACCGACTGTAATTAACTTCTGACAGAGCTGCCTTCACGTGTGCTAAGAGCACCCTCGTTTTTGATAATTTCCTGGCACTCTGCAGAAGGGCAAATGCAACCTGGATGGGATTTCACTCAAATTGCCACATGCAGGAGTTTCCTCTTGGCAAGAACAGGATGATTCAGCATGCTATTACATCTGGGTTCAAATTACTGTCACTGGGTAGCAATTAGATTTATTGGATTAGATGCAAGGACCAACAGTGACATTCAGGGTTCAGAATGCATCAAAAAATAGCAAAGTGAAACTAAAAACACACTGAGTAAGACTGTAAGTAAGTAAGATGGATTTACAGTAAATTCACCAGGTATCAGGTATTTTACAGCTGCTGCTTAATTTAGTGCAAGAAGAAGTTTACTGCTAATTATAGGCTTCACATCAAGTGTTGTTGGGTTTTCCCTTCTGTATGTGGCTGTAAACATTTGTCCCATCATGCCCCATGGTTCCGTCTGTCAATCTCTGTCACAAACACGTTATACTCAGTATCACTGTCATTTAGTCCCGAGGGCATTTCTGGCCTCTTCCGCTGATGCTGGGAACTCTGCCCGCGCCCCCGCCCCCAGCTCATTTGTGAATGATCCGTCATGCAGGTTCAACGCCGGGCTCATCTTCCCCTGAGATGACATGCAGAAGAACTTACGCAAATATGGTGTTTGTGGGCAGATTGCATTTTTATTTAAGCTAACATATCTCAGCACTGGGCTTGGACATAAAAAATGGGTAACACCACATAGTTTTACAGCAGTGAAAAACATGTGTCACAGATCTCGTAAATTTCTGAAGAGATGTTTCAAAGCTGCTGAAGCCAGAAAGCACAATTTTGGCGAAAGCACACCTAACTTAGGCTGTAACATCTTCTTAGTAATGATACATCATTTTTGAAAATTGCCACAACACCCACATACACATGCTGGAAGAAGTGGCGAGTTGAGAAAAAGAGGATTCTGATTTCATAAAGTGGAAAAACAGGGTCCCAGAGAGAAACAGGGAAAGGACAGTTGGAAGCGCCTTGCTTGTAAGACAGAATTTCGACACCCGAGATGGACTGGAATGATAATTTAGAGTCTAACATGAGCCAAGGCCAATCTCCATTTATTCACATCGGACCACAGATATTGTTACTGTTTCAGAGATTTTTTTTTTTTCTGTTTACCATTTATGTCACTATTCTTTAGGTTCATTAATACGCAGTCACTGCTTAAAAATTAAACCTTCAACCCAGTTCAAAACACTCAAGTGTCTTCAGTTTCCAGAGGCAGTAAACTGCACTTGCATGGTTAAGGCTACAGGAACGAGCATTCATACTATTTCAGTGCACTTGAAGAGTGTTTGTTTTGAACTTGGCATTTACTCCGTGCTTTAAATAGACAGGCTGATCATGATGAAGCTCCGGTAGCCCTGAGTAACTAACTGGAGGTACTTCCACCTGACAGAGAAACGCATGCATCGTTTTCAATGTTTCAGATTCTTCTCCTGATCATGATTTTGTGTTGATAGTTATCAGTTATTAAAATGCTTAATTAACTTGGGAAGGGTAGCTGTGTTATGACATGCCTGTTTTTGTTTTTTGTTTTTTTAAAGGAATACTATGTCCTTTGCTTTTAGCAACACTTTCCTCTTGAGCACTCCTAAGCTTCACTTCTTCTCCTTCTCACATCTCTTCTTTCACCTCCATTGTCCACATCATCTCCACACTGGTAGTTATGAGTGTTATGACAGGCAGATCTCACACCGTTAGGAGAAAAGCAACTCACAGTCCAACAGCTCTGAGTTACCCTAGCTGCCACATGCTGTTCTCACTTTGATTTGGACAAAACTGAGCCTGGCGATTTCTGGCATCTAAACCATCTTAAATGAACAGATTGCCTTAATTACCATTGAAGGTGATTCAACAAAATTTACTTTGCTACCCCACTGTGACACAACATACGTACAGTAGAACTTCTAGGTCCCACTGAGATTTGAACTCAGATCGCTGGATTCAGAGTCCAGAGTGCTAACCATTACACCATGGAACCACCCACTCCTCTGTGACAAAAGTAGAAGAATTTCCAAACTGTTAACACATCAAGTACTTTTGAGATTTCTTTTTTGTAAAGGTGGCTGAACACTGCTCAGCTATTTCACCCTCAATGTGCCCTAATGTCCTCACCCCAGGAGTCTTGATTCATATGTTTAATTCCACACACCAACTCACAGCTGCAGGTCCTCAGTTGTTAAGTGATCCAAATCATCTGGAGCCCCTGGAGCAGTTTTGTGACTACTTTTTCTACTTTTGTGATTAAATTATTGCAAGTGATGCCACCTAAAACAGTTTCATTTAAACTGCAACTTCAGAAAGATGTCGACAGTTTAAACTTTGAAAAAGTCAAACAGTAAAGCCTGGATAAGTGCAAAACAGATAAGGCTGAAGAGTTATGTTTGCCATGTAAAGCCAGGATCACGCAGGGAGGTTAAGTTGATGTCATCCACAAGTAGACTACACCCAGATTCCAGATGAATTAATAAAACATGTATTATATTAAATACTAGTGAACAAATATGTTTTGCTGGAAGATAGCTGATCTGATTTATTGGGTTAGAGACACACCCTCAACATCCTGTGTAACCATTGAGGCAGGTGTCCCTAATTTATCAGTGGAATTGCACTGCCAATAGTAACAACATCCTCCACAAAGATGTCACAAATAAAATGCATCAGTTTATTTTTCATGTCTCTCAACTTTTTCCTGAAGCTCTCCGGCTCTACTGGCCGTTGATGGCACAAACACAAAAGGAACAATTTAGCTGCCAGCTGCTTTTAAAAGGAATGAAATGAGCTGATGTGATTGGCCATTATCAACTCCACCTGTTGATACCGACTCATCGCTACTAATAATCCATCTCTCAAAAAGAAGAAGAAAAGGAAGACTGACTTTTCTGTGGATTCACTTAGGCAATTAAAATGTGTTATCAGTTCTACCAAAAAAGGTAATAGCAGCCCAGGCACCAGGATGAAGTGACTGAGGGGGATGTTAAACATTGCAAGGGAGCATCTTTTTTATTTCTTCATGAAATACACTTCATTGATTTAATTCTGCAATACATAGCCTGCAAGTGCTTACTGACAAGACGAGTTGATTGTAGGCTACCTAAATTGGCTCTGAATTGCAAAGCATTCTCTCAATTTGGCCATTGTTTGTGAAAAAATAGCTGGATTTAAAAAATATGGGAGATGCATTGCAGATCTGTCACTCTCATGTGTGCTTTTGAGTTTGTGCTTGTGTTTGCATTTCCACCCAGTTTCAGGGAATTACGGGTGTATGTCTTGATTCCCTTTTTAAATTTGATCGCAACAGCACTTGGCAATTGCTTCCTTCCTGTTTCTTTTTGTGGATCCTGCTTCTCTCACTTGTCTTCCGTCAAACAGTACCAGGAAAAAAAACCCAAAACTGTTTGGTTCTTTGGCTCAGGCCACTCACATTTCTTTTTAATGCAGCAGATCAGTAAGCAAGCAGAACATGGATACGTTTCCTGTCTTCAAATCTATATATATTTTTGGGACTTTTTGCTTTGCAAATATTAATGAACAACGTAGCAAATACAATAAACCAAATATGGATTTAACCATTTACTTTAGCCTTTTTGCATAAATGTCATATTGACTTTCTAAAATACCATCATTTCAGAGTGTGTCAGTATTATCCTGAAGCAGTATTTACTGTTTGAATATCTCTCTCATGCTCTGTAATTTTCCTTCTCATTGTTATCTCTGGTTGATTTGATAGTAACAGATATACATGTCACAAAAGAAAAAAAAGTGCATGGAGTCATTGCTTGTGTTGCTGCAGTGTTTATAGCCTGTTAGCTCATTAATTTGCAATGAATACAATATAATTTCTTATTTACACCTTTATTTGATAGTGACAGAAGAAAGATGACAGGACATGGGGGACAGAGAGAGAGAGAGTGGTATGTTCAAGAAACGTGCCCTAGCTGGTAGTGAAAAGGGAATGTTGCATTTCATGGTCAGTTCCCTAAACCCTTGTTCCCTAGTACAACAGAAAAAACAAAACAAAAACAACAACAACAAAAAAAAACAAAGGACTGATGAAAGCATCATCATCCTACTGAAGTCATGTTCATGTCAGCATGATAAATGAAAGTCCAACATTACCACCGCTTTTAGCTCTGGTTTGGTCTCCACCAATTCCTGAGAAAAATACCTGGCATTTGATAACTGTTAATCAATTAATTGCTTTTCTCCCCCTCTCCCTCATATCTGTGCCACCACCGTTTCTGCCTGTCCCTCACTCACTTTGTCTATCCTGTCTCCTCTCTCTTCCCTCCCATCTGTCTCTGTTTCTCAGCCCCTCTCTCTCTCTTTCTCTCCATCTGTCTCCTCTGAAGATCTATGCTCACTCTTGATTTACTGAGGTATACTAAGTGCATACAAAGCCCTGTAAGATTAGTGATGCTATCACACTCTTCTGCATCGCTTCAAGGGAGAAATCCCTCCTCAGATTCAGTGGAGGACAGATTCTTAAAAGAGGACCCTCTTCAATTTACAGTGCGACAACACAGCTTTGCCACAAAGACACGGGCTTTTTGATGTGAAAAATTAAACATAGAAAAATTATCTGATAAACAGCTTGTACTTCATGTTGGACCCCTTTTCCCTTTCTTTTTCTTTTTTTTAAAAATCCAATTCAAACTGCATTATGAAAATGTACCTACACACAGATTTTTAACCTCATTACCCAGTATGTCTTTGCTTCTCATTCATTTTTCACACATTAAAACCTGAAGTTTGTTCAGTAACACCACTGGAACAACTTCAAAGAAAACGTGTTTGAAATGTTTTTTTTTTTTTTCCACCACAGGGAGTTCCTTTGTCCTCCTAAACTAAGAGCCGTGTAGATGACAGGTGAATCATTTTGATTGCTTTTACTAACCTTTTCTCACACAGACATTCAGTTAAAATGTAATACTTGCTATGACCTCTCTCATAGTTTTCTATCCTCAAAATTATAAAAAAAAATATGACATCATCATTACAGTGATTTCAGGTAGTTTATAGCATAGCTGCACCCTTTGCAGTTGTGCCGAACTTTACCTCGCTATACAAAGGTCAACCTTCATTATGCACCTTTCTCAGGAAAGACGTGTTGACATGTCACCACAAGAAAATTACTGCGTTAAAGAATAGCTTTAATAATGCTTAAATCCCACGTACCTGCTTTAGTTTCGGGGTATTGTGGCTCATGATCACACTGCCAAGGCTTACTGGGACACTTGAATAGAACAGCCATCATCATGTTATTAGCATCAGAGCTTTGCCCTCTTTATGGCAGACTTTTTCACAGGAAAAGCTCTGGTGCTTTCCACGTCAGTGAACCAGTTCCTTGAAACTCGTCAAAACCATCAACTGTCGCCAACAAACAACGTCTATCTCTGCCATCATATGCTGATATCAACACACCTTTACATCTGTGCAATTACCCCGTGCAGTATATACAGTTGTGCTCAAAAGTTTACATACCCCGGCAGAAATTTTGCTTTCTTGGCCTTTTTTCAGCGAATATGA